>RPOG01001131.1:0-180392 GCA_008086565.1 Thalassoma bifasciatum
TTTAGGATAAGACAACGGGCAGGATGTAGAAAGCAAAGGATGTTTGCAAAAGGTGGTTTCTTGTTTCAATACTCATTGTAACTGCCAGAGACTGTTTAACTGCACAGTAATAACCCGGTATGCTCCCATTAGACTCTAATGTAATCAGAGGCCCACCAGAAAATTTGGACCCAGTAATCAAAATAAATAATAAATAAATAAATATAGCTTCTATAGAGGTGTGACACACAAAGAGAGTTCAATGTATTCATCCTCTTTTTTTATTCTAGGTAGTTATTGTGTGGTGTAAGGTCTGTGAATGGACTTGTGTTAATCATGTCGATCATGTTGCATTGATAAACTGACAGGCCTCACTCCCCCTCTGCTTCACAGATGAGCTGTTCCTGAAAGTAGCTGAGGATTACAATAGCACTGCCTTTGAGTATATGACAGGTGAGTGCTTCAGACACTTGAAATGACTTTAATACGTCTGTCTTTCCAAATTCCACATTTTTTTTCTTCCATAGGTGAATTTTGTAAACTCTATTATTCATCTTAGTTGTCCTCAAAATGCAAATAACACATTGTTAGACAAACAGTCAAAACTTTATTGAACTTTATAGAAAGTCTGCATCAGGAGCTGATGCTGAACTTGCTGTAACCTTTTTTGTTTGTTCCAACAGAAGAAAATAGTGTTGACCTTGGCCAGAAGAAAGACTCATATTTCTACACCTGCTGCCACAACAACTGATGTTGAGCAACAGAGAGGGAGGTACGAATGGTCCCTTTCCCTCAGCTGTTGTAAAAGCTGGATAAACTGAATGGATTTGGATGGATGTTGGATGTCTCAGATCTGGAACTGGGATCCAAATGACAGAGAAGCACGACTGTACGCACCTATTTAGATCCGTTATTTTCCTTTGTGCCATGAAGAACTGAGAGCTACGAGACTGTAAGGAAGAGGATTAACATCTGGGTGAAGAAGGACTTCATACGATCGCTCAAACTTCTCACCCAGATGCGTCTGTTTTTTATCTTCTTGTCAGCTGGTCCCTCATTCTCTTCCTCTGAGCTGGACCATGGAGTTTACACATCCTCAAAGCTGCAGTGTTAACAATCAGAGGCTGTGATAAAGAGAACGAGCGAGAGAAGTTAACAAAGAGGGATCCTAATGTACAAACTGACAGAGGAACCTGGATTGACACTGTTTACTGTTGTTGCATCTTCAGTGCATCAGGGGATGATGGTTTGTTTACAGGTAACTGCGTTTACCTCCAACTCCATTTAACATTGTTGTGGAAATTGTCTGTTAGTCCTGCACATGTCTTGTGAAGCCCAATGGAGTGAAGCCAAAAATATAATCTGTGGAAAAGAAATATTTCTGATACCTGGTATACCTGGAGTTATGATTTGATTCATGTTTTACCTGAGCAAAGCAGATACACGTTTCATGAATATTCAGACACCAATGATCCTTATGAAGGCCTTATATCAACAGTGAAAATAACACTACTGTGTAAAATACTCTTTACTTTTGTGAATAACAACTAAGTTTTGTATAGGAAGGGACTGGGGAAACTGAACAATATTTGGGAAGGATAAGTAATTGTAAAAAGTTAAAATTCTGATTTTCTTCCAGAATGGTAAGAATTAAAGTAAGAATTCAGATTTGATTTTTTTTGTAATAAAAGTCAGATTTTTGTCTAGAATTTTGAAAATGAAGTCAGAGTTCTAAGTTTTTCTGAATCCTGAGATTGAAATTTTGATTTTCTCTGTAGAACTTTGATATCAACTTCAGAATTTGGTGTTTTTTTATTTTATTCAGAATTCTTTCTTCTTTTTCCATGCCATAAGATAAAAGTAAGTATTCGTTAAGGTCGATATTTTGGGATAAAAGACAAAAGTCTCACTTCAATCCCAGAATTTTCAGATAATCATAATTCTTAGATGTAAACCAGGCTCTTCAAGCTTTCTTTTAGAATTCTGGAAAAAATAAAATCTCTGGCTTTGAATTCAGAAAAAAAAATCTGGATTCTTAATTTAATCTATTTTACTGGCCCAACCTTCAACTGTTTTTTGTGTGTGTGTGTGTGACCTGTATCTTTTTCCATTCTACTGCCATGTGACACCATGGATGTATTAACGGAGGTTGATTCTGCTGCAACTTTTCCAGTGATTTGCTCCAGTAGCTACTGAAACAAAAAGAATATTAAACATAATTTTCCCTTTTATCACCGTCATAAAACTATCGACAGGACACCCTAACCTTAAGAAAAGGGTCAGCGAACATCTTGCATCTGTAAAACTTTCTCACAGCCCTGAAAGTCTAATTTTATATGCATGATGTGGACAGAAGCAGTGGAGGGAACACTAATGAGTAAAGTCATCAACCAGGAATCAATCTAATAATCAGCGTTCATTCATATGAATGGGGGCCATCTGCTCCAGTATCCAGTCCTTAAAAAAACACACCCACAGCGACAGCACAGACAACCTTTATGGGATCTGTTTCCCTCTGCAGCATAAGCTATGACTCTGTGAAAAGGTGAAATATGATTGTCTTTATTAGGTGATGGTTTCTAAAATGCCTTTATGTCTGTAATGAAACTGCATGGCCTCAGCAGACTTGAAGAAAAATGTCAGTGACAAAAACTTTTCTGCATCCAAAATTGAAGTTTTTGTATTTTTTGATTTTAAATGCATTGTACTTCTGAAAATGTATCTGTCTGAGTAAGTGTGCTCTGGAGAATTTCATGTTACTCTTTGTGTTGAGAAACTTCATACAACACTGAGGACAAATTTGGGTGAATGTTGTAACACGGTACAAACTGTCATCTTGATGTTCTCAGAACAATATTTACAGCTCTATTAGACTTCAAGACTAATTTATTGCCTTTTTAAGTTGTGCTGCCAAGAAGACATGGGGAATAAATGGACATGTTCTCAGTTCACTCCATGTCGCTGCTTTGTTGTGTTGATGTCCTGTGTTGGTATCTTAATGCACTAATGCACAATTTTTTTTTATTGAGGGCTGTTCACACACCAATGTCAAGTTCAAATATGTTCTGTAAAAATAAAAGCTTGTTCATCAGATGGCCTGAGTCGATCTTCATTTTTGAGATTCAGTTTTTGCCCTCATCTGAAACATCTGAGCAAGAAGAAGAAATGGAAATACAAGTGACATTTTTCAAAAAGACTTTTAACATTGAAGAGTGTAAAAATTCCTCATCACTCTTCTTCATCAATAAAGAATTGCTTCAGCTGTGCAAAAAGTAACAGATTTACTCAGTTTGCAGCATGGAGATCTTTAGCTGCTATGAAAAGCTATTTTTTTTATTAACTTTCAAATAACCTCTTTCTATTTTTCTTTGAATGAGTGTTTTTTATTGCTTAAAACCCCTTTTTTTTACATGGTCAGTGTTTTGTTGTGTTCTGATGCAGTGCTGTTGGATAATAAATATGTTTATAAATCCGGTTGTCAGGTCACAAACTCACACAACTTACAAACTTTTCTTCTAAATCTGGGTCTTGCAGGGTTAACAGAGACAAAGGAAATTTCTCATGGATGCAACCTTTTGCATTTTTCTTTAAAAGTTATGCCATCACCTTTAGAAATGAGAAACTCTAATTCAGGTTTCTCATATTGGTTTAAAGTCTGAGATCTTTTCTTTCATAGTATATTAAGGTCACTAAAATGATGAGGGTTGGGCCAGAAAAAAAGAAAAAACGCGACTTTAAATAAAAAGAATTGACTAATTTCCAGAAACAAAGGCATTTAGGAAAATGTTTTATATATAATGTTTCATAGTCTATAAACACAAATTCTGATGTATAAACTTTAAAATCTTGATATTAACTTAAACTTCAAATTTCCTAAAAAAGTTGGACATCTGAAGAAAAAAGCTGAATTCTGACTTCAGTCTTAAAATGCCAGGGAAAAGGTCGAATGAAAGTCAAAATTCGGAGGAAAAAAAATTCTAAAACATTTTTTCTCCTAAGTAAATTATTTTTTTCAATATGCTCTTTTTCATGTTTTTTTCTGTCTCATTGCTTTCAATAAGTTTTGGGGTGAACAACAAGTTTTCAAGTTAAAAAAACATCCATTTGAGGGTTTTGAAGCATGTGTTTTCATAAATGACCAGTTTTGTTTCCATTTTTGAAGGTACATGAGCAGTTTATCTAATGTGATTATTATAGATTTTCCTGTAATAATTCCCTGCTGTCATGGAATTTCGTTTAAAAAACATGAGTGAGAATAATGTGCAAAATAGTTAGATACCAAATCAAAGAAGTCAATAAAAGTCAGAATTTTCTATGTAGCTGTGAGTGTGACCACCATTGAAAAATGAGTCTGGTACACAGATTATTTCATAGTTTTCTTTTTCTGATGTATTTATACAGCGGTTGCTTTAACAGGTCAATGGTTGAGCTCTAACAAGTCATAATTACACTGGAATGAAACATTGCTTGTTGGGCAACTGTAAAAAGGCATTATTAGTAGGGACACTTGGCTCTCACAGGCGCCAAACCATTCCTTAAAAATATCTCCAAAGAAATACACTCTAAGGCATTGGCAGATCACACACAGACAATATTAAGCTTGAAGACAGAGCAAAACACATGTGGCAATAACACAAACTGAAGTGCAAGCAGAATGGCAAAGAGTTCGTCTCTTCAAGTGTCTCACGTCCACTCAGGAGTTTTTAGTTTTTCTCACCAGAGAATCGAGAAGAGGAGGGAGCGATGAGGTGGAAACCTGAACTCTTCTTCCTCGTCATTGTTTGTGCGTCACAGAACATTTCATAAATAACAAAGACAGAACACAGCAAACACACCGGAGCGAACTTAGTGCTGTCTCTGCTTTCAGGCTGCAGACTAGTTGTTTTTTGTTTAGATAACAGAGTGTCAGAATGAGAAACCTGCAATCCAGAATTACCTGCAAGAGCTTTAATGCCCTTTGATGATACAAACACTTTCTTTGTAACTTTCCTCATTCAATTTTTCTCTTTTGGCACAAAAGGTCAAATAAAGAGTTCCCTTTCTTTCGTTGCTAATTTAAAACTACATTATTTTAATCAATTTGAAAAGCAGAACTCCGGGTACGCTGGTTGTTTCTCATTTGGAGCATAACAATGATCTTAATTCTCGATCAACATAAATAAATACCAAAGTTTTGTATCCACAGGGACAAAGATGTGACCAGATTTTGATTCAAATCCATCCGCTCACTCTCAGTTTAGTTTCTGACACTTAGGATCTTGAAATTCTACCCAGAGCAACAAGAAAACTAACCAGCAGGTGCACTTATTCAAAACATAAGAAAAAACAGAGTGCAATATGTTCACAGAGTCCGTGTAGCAGTTCCAGAGGATGTTTTTCTACATGTGGATGTGCGTATGAACCATTTCTACAGTGAGTGTGTATGGAGTTTGGGGATGGTGAGACAAAACTAAATGAACAGTAAAGAAATAACATCTGACTTTGTATATAACACTCTATAAAGTATTCATCTGTTTTACTTTATTTATATAAGAGCTTTGTTTGTTTTTGTTGATGTAGTTTTGTCCTAAAAAAAGTCCTCTCGACAGTCTGGGCGAGTCGTGTGAATTCATTGGTTGATCTTTGTCTGTTTCCCAGGATTTTAAGGACCTCTAAGAACAACCCACTGTGTCACTCCTCTTCCTCTTCCTCCTCTTCCTCATCATCGTCTTCCTCATCATCATCATCTTCTTCTTCATCATCATCCAGGTATTCCAGCCTCACCTCATCAATCCTCGTCGGCTCTCCGTCCTCCACGGATGAAACCGATTTCTGCCTCCTCATTTCACCCTCTTCTGATGAATCCTCCTCTTCCTCCACTTCCTCCAGCAGCTCCTCTTCTTCTTCTTCTTCTTCTTCTTCCTCATCCTCCTCCTCCTCCTCTATGACGTCTCGCTCCTCTTCATAAGAGGAGATAGGGGAGTACTGTGGGAGGTCTAAGACGTGAGGGGTCCCAGGAGGATCAGGGCTGCTGGGTGGAGGAGAGCTTGGAGGTGCAGAGACAGGAATAGTGATGGGTACTGGGATGGAGAAAGCAGGCGGTGACTCTGAAGCGCTGATCTCCTGGCTCCTACTTGTCGACTTCAAACTGGTGGAAGTGTTTGGGACGGCTGAGGGGATGACGGCCATGCCCAAGCCCGAGGTCAGGGCTCTGGGCTGGGCTGGGTACTCCCGGATCTCCCCTGGCTCCAGTGGTTCAGGTCCACAGGGGTCGTGTTCGCTGCAGCACAGCTTTCCGTCCAGCTTTGAGATGAAGAGGAGGCCGTCACGGTGCTGGTTGCAGTACGAGCTGGGACACATCTCACAGAAAGACGCTGCTTCTTTGCCACAGATGTCACACTGGTGCCATGGACACTCCCAACGACCTACGAAGGATCCACAGACGTCAAGAAGATCGAACCAACAAATTCATTTCAAATTTCCTATATAAATTAAAATTACACTGCTTGGCCAAAAATTAGTCAGGCTTCTGGACTTGTCAGTTGAATGTGGCTCCTATCAAGACTAAAAAAACAATTCTGACTAAAAATAATTAATAAACACTAACTTAAATTTCACTTTTTGCAGTGGGACCATGATGTCCTCCCTCACATAAAGGTCATAACCACAGTTTCTACCAAAGCACAAGTCGTTGTTGTTTCATTGACTGACTCACTGACCTGCGGGCCTTTTGGTGAGGTTGAGGCAGTCAGCGTGGTAAACTTTAGGACAGCCGGGTTTCTTACAGGAAACCATCTGTCCTCCATCCCCACAGCTGAAACACTCGTCCTCACGTTCTTTGGTCACCACCGCCTTGTTCTTCCTCTTTCCCCTCCTCTTAAACTTGCGGCCTTTGTCTTCAGATGGAGGGTTGTTCTAGTTTGAAGAGGAAAAGAGAGTCCAGGAATTTTAAAATACGTCAGTCTCAAGTTTCAATGACAGTTTTTGGTTTTTTTTTCATACCTTTGGCCTGACACCCAGGAAGCCGCTGCAGTTTGATGCTCCGCATTTACACACCGTCTTCCCGTTCCCTAAACACTCCAAGTTGTAGTTGAAGGTGAGCTCTGTGCCTGAATGAATTCAAATAAACATTTGTCTGGATGTTACACACTTTATTTGATAGATTCAGACTTTCTTTAATACTGGGCTGGAAAAGGATTCTCAGGACAGGTAGGCAGCAAAAAACTGAAGTCTTGGCAAGTGTTTGTGTCTTATTTTCAGTAAATAAATTCTTCTTACACTTGATATGAGCCGCAGTCAACTGACAAGTCCAGAAGCTTGTCTTATTTCAAGATATTTTAAAACAAAAATGATGGCTGAATTGCCTGAAATGAGTAAAAAAAATCTGCCCATGGGATAAGAAAAATTTGCCTATCAAGTTTATTGAAATTAGAAACATGTCTTATTACAAGACACTTTTTCTTACCCCATGGGTAGATTCCTTTGACTTGTTAAATACAATTTGGACATAATTTTTGTCTTTGAATAACTTCAAATAAGACATTTTTATGGACTGGTCTGATGAATGTGGCTTGTATCAAGTCAAAAAAGACACTTTTTTTGACTAAAATTAAAACATAATGACTTGCTAAGATTTAATTTTTGCAGTGTAGATATTCTGTTTCGAAAATAAAAGCTGTGTACTTCGTTTTCTATGTTTTGAATTCAATAAACAAGACAGGGAATCACTTGAGAGTCAATAAGAACAAAAAAAACAGTTTCAGTGACAAATAACTTCTTGAGCATAAAAGTAAGTATCAAGATTGTAAGAGACTCTGCAAACCAGTTGCACAAGTTCAGATTTTTATGTTAATGCTTTTTTTGGTCATGTTCCAAGTAAAACTCATGAGAGCATTCAGGAAGGCTCCAAGGTTTTGAAAACAATTTTTCTGTGGTGATCATGTTTATTTCCTAAGTGAAGCTGAGTACCTGCAGAGACATCAACTAGAGCGAACAGTCCAACCCGTGTGTCTCCGCTCACGGTCCATTTCTGTGTCTCACAGTTCGGCTGGCAGCAGTGGTTCATGAAGCGAGCCTCATTCCCCTTCGGACCAGCGTCAATGATTCGATCCTGCACATAGACACAAAATATAAACAAACACACAAGAGAACACAGACACACAAAATTGACATGCTAAGAGAGATAACTATGCCTGAGGAAAAAACATCATTTTCTTCAGTGAGTCTTAATCTGAGCTTCAGTTTTTTCCTGCATTGGCTGGAAGGGTTATTCTCAAAAGTTGCTCTAACAACCCGCTCTAATCATTATCCAATCCATTCATTTTCATATTAGATGCTGTTTACCTTGTCCAGTGTTAGCATGTAGAAGTTACATATGTCATTCTCCTGAGCGTGTCTGATTCTGGACCTGCACTCCTCCTCATCGATCATCTCTCCAACATACTCGCTCACAAACTGACCCTGAAAGAAAAATATTACTGAGCCTGATCCAGTCTATGCCTCTTTGTGAAATCACCTTCAACAGCCTTGCCAGTCCAACAGCAGACATAGATGAAGTTACCTTCTTGATGTCGTGGACACAGCGGAGCCCCCAGCCTCGAGACAGCGTCCTGAAAATCTCCACCTGGCTGTATTGACGCTTTGTGAACGCCTGGTTGAGGCAACGCTCACCAGCTGGACAAACCTACAATTTATGCAGAAAGCAAGAAATAAACCAGATTCTGACGCATAAAATATCTCACTCTATGATTGTGATGGAGGTGTTTTTGTACCTGTGGGTGACACTCGTACAGCAGCATGCGGTTGATGCACTCTGAGTCCATCCCACATGGGTTCTCGTCTGATGCTTTGCAGTTACAGCGTGGGATCTCTGATAGGTCAGCTGTCACAATCTGAACCTTTCCTATTGGTCGATTCACCTGAGTGAGACAAAAAGGTACAAGGACCAGTGGCTCCATAAATTAACTCAAAAAAAGTACCTGGGTAGAATTTTTGAGTATTTCTAAATTACTGTTGTATTTTTTTGTGCATGTATTCTTACTTATGAAAGATCAAAGCTTCATCTTTTGAAGACATTTGATTCCAAGGCTTTTTGAAATAGCAAGTTTATTGTATCAAAATACCTTTATATGTTTGTACGGTGGAGGCTTCCTGTCATTCTTTCTGTCCTCTTGAAGCTGCCGAAGCTCCTTTTCTGCCTGCAGTTCACGAAATCTTACAGCCGCCTCCTCGAGAGCTGTGGAGAGACAGAAAATGTTCAAATATCAAGCCATCAAAGTAGATTACCCTGAAGACATGAGTAACTAGGAGTAGAATAACATTTTTTAGTCAACATTTGTTACCTTTCTTGTAGGTGGCATCAACACCTTTCCCCATTTTCTCTTTGCTGTTGGCGTCCACATCCATATAAGGAAAGACCCGGGCCTGGTAGGTCCACAGGTAGTCATTTGAGCCAAAGAAGTGAACAGGAAACTCCCCAACATCGTGCCTCATCCGCTGGATGTTTTCAGGGATTGTTTTAGGATGGCTGACCTCTGCTGGCCACCACCTTCATAAAGAAATAAAAGTGTAGACATGCGCAATGAAGGAAGCTAATAATGCAAGAAGATCACTGGAAATTGGAAAAGTTTGAGAAACATTCAAGCTGCAGATAAGATATCTAGAGTGTTTGAATCTCTCCACTGACCTGTAGCGGCCAACCTTCACCCAGAGGATGTCCTTGTAGCGAGGTTTCTTTCCAGCCTTGCAGTCGTTGCAGTACCAGCTGCCTTTTGGCATTTCGATTTTCAGACACTCCCGGTGAAACGCAGCAGGACAAGACTCACAGCACAGAAGACTCCCCCCTGCAGAAGGAGGAATAAACTGTCTTTAAAAATACAGATTTAAAGTGTGTGGAGCTTTAAATAATCAACAAAGAAACCAATAAAGTCAAACACTTAGGAAATAAGCTTATTTGTGTTTTCAGTAAAGGTAGGTCAGGTGATTAATATTAGGGCCAAACTCACTCTCTGCACTCCTGAATGCCTCTATCAAAGAAAAAATGCCTTTGCTTTGGGAATCATGTGAAGTTTGTCCTTGTACCTGCCCTTGATTAAAAAATGACATCTGGATGCTCCACTCTGGGCATACAGTGTATGCAAATGCCTTCACAGAAACAGAAATAAACAAGGTGCCTCCACAGTGTCCCCTCAGTGAATAAAATGCCACCAAAATGTAAATAAAGTGCTCAATGGATGCCCTACCGATGAACATAATGTAAACAACTTCCCCCATGGAAGCCCTTTCAGTAAACAAAATGATAGCAAAGTGCACGAAGCATGCCCTCCTATTAAAATTTGAATTAATTGCTCTCTGGATGCCTCTTTAGTGAATAAATAGTTCCCAAACTGCTCTCTTAAAGCTGTTCCAACAAACAAAAAGAAAACATACCGCCCTGTGGATGACCTTCAAGTTCCCACTGTTCGCACTTCCTTTGGAAAATTGTCAACAACATTCCCTCTGGATGCATATTTGATGAATGAAAAGTTAACAAAGTGCACTCTGGGCGCCCTTCCATACCTAGCTGAAGCCTCAAAGAATCAGGGAAGCCAAAATGACCCCACATTTTTTAGAAAAAGTACCTTCCGTGCAGACAAAGCACCAGCTGACATTGACGTGTTCGTGGTTCTTGACGCCACGGCGGGGGGTGAAGTGATTCGGACAGATGATACTGTTGTTGGAGAGGACGACACAGCCAGCTGCCATGCAGAGGTCTGTAGCATGATAAGCAATAGGGCAGCGAACACATCGCACCAGACGACCTATAGAGAAACCCACCGCCATGAACATAAAGTAAAATCAATAGAAGAAAAAAAACGTGAAATTCGAGCCTTATAATGATGCTAATGATTTACCTTTGGAGATGGACGAGCTGTTGGGGTTGGCGATGAAGCAAGTGAGGCAGACATGGATCGAGCACCTGAAGCCTCTGTTCACAGGTGCTGTTGGGGCAAAGCTGGCGATGCACTCACCGTGATAAAACTTCCCACACACAGGAATCATACAGCGCCGCACATCTTCACTGCGCTTTTTACACACAAAGCAGGTGTGGATGCCTGAGGGAATCAAACCATAAAGTGTTATCACATATATTCAGACACAGTGGTATTTGATAATTTCCTGCAGTTATGGGCTTGAGTAAAGATGACTGAAGTACCTGATTTACACTCTGGGCAGACAAACTTCCCTTTAGGAGCTTCAGCCAGAGAGATACAGGCCAGATGAAAAGCTCCACAGCACTGACCCTCACAGAGCAGCAGCTCCCCCGTCTTTTCACACACCTGAGAGGATAAACACAAGCTGCTTTAATGACAGAGACTCAACATGAGTACGGAGGTGGCTCTCTGTGTTAGGTTTGTAACTCTTATCTAACCAAATCTCCATCGAATCAGTGTACACAGACTTTTTTCTCTCAAGCCTTACACACCTGATGTCAAATCCAGCTCAGTACTTTTTATCTGATCTTACATTTTAATCTGTCTCACCTGACAGATGTTCTCCTTCATGGATGCTGGGCCTCCTCGGTCCCCAATGATCTTCCTTGAAGGTAAAAGTGGGTCGTCGCATAGGGAAAACTCATCCTTCATGGAGGAGAAGCTGTGATCCAAGCTGGACTGATCACCCTGAGGAGACAAAGCAAAAAGTTTGTAAGGTGTTGACTCATTTTTTTTTTAATTACTTGTTTTAACTACACAGTAATCATCTAAGTTTTTAAATTTTAAAGGAAAAAGGGTGCTGAATTATGACATGGCTTCATCTTGATCATCTATTCAAATGATAAAAGAAACTGCTCAAATAGTAATCAGTTTAAAACTTAACAACAAGAGAACAGTGGCATGATGAAGATGTCTGACCTCTGACTCTGCTGTGTCTCTCTTAACCTCATCAGATTTGAAGTCCTCTGCTGGAGAAACATCAACATTGTGTGATGCTGCATCTGCCCAGGTGGGTTCAGGTGTCGTTGTGGAGGGAGGGGGAGAGGGAGGAGAGCCTGTCTGAACTGAGGGCGTGGGTGTACACACGGAAGTTTCTGTGCTCGACGCTGTTAACTGTTTACTCTTTGACTTGAACAAATGTC
Source organism: Thalassoma bifasciatum (assembly GCA_008086565.1). Classification (NCBI taxonomy): domain Eukaryota; kingdom Metazoa; phylum Chordata; class Actinopteri; order Labriformes; family Labridae; genus Thalassoma; species Thalassoma bifasciatum. The sequence goes on from RPOG01001131.1 coordinate 12,074, forward strand.
CAGAATCTAGAAGACAAGAAGCTGAGTCAGAACCAGAGACCACAGAAAAGGACAGATAAAAACTTGAAAACAATACGCCAAAATGTGAATGTAACACTTTTTCTTTATAATAAATAAAATCCTACAAGATCAGAAATTCTTTTACACTGGTATATTCAATTAGCTTCAGTCTGCTTCACACCAAAAAGTTAGTTTTGAAAATTATTTTGCTCAGAAGCCAGCGTTAAAAAAAAAAAGATTTACGATCAACATGACTGTTTTACATTTACTGACCTGATGACGGAGCAGAATGTGAGCCGTGTTTTAGTGTTTTCATCTGTAATAGGAGAAACAAAATCTTTATAACCCATACCTTAACTCTTTGAGTCCTACCATGCCAAGACTGTGGTGCCACTTTCTGCACTCAACTTTTGATTAACATAAATACAACCCACATGTCCCTAACTTTGATGAAACACATAGACTTGTTTCCAGACTAAATTTTACATTGCTGCCTAAACTGTATTGCATGCAGGAAGTGATGTGAACGGCTGCAGTCTGGATCTTGATGATTTTGTTGAAATTTTATACTGGACTTCTACAAACAAATTAGTAAAATGGAACAGCGCTCTCAGACATGTTGAAAACATAATATGAAAGTGTAACCCCCAGGTCTTTTATGCCAAAAAATTATCAATCAGGGCACCACCTTGGGCTCTAAGGAGTTAAATAACTTCTTTACTCACAACGTCTTAATGGGTGGCATTATCATCATACATATCAGGTGTAAGTTTTGACATTTGTTGTCTATAAATTAAAAAAAAAATCCAAACCAGAAAACATTACTTGACAATATCAAAAAAATGCATAAACCATTTTTCAATATCTCTGAAAAACAGAGTATGTCTGTGCTGTACCTTCTTCTTGGGCACTGTGGAGGCCTCAGCCTCGAGAGAGTACTCCAGGATCTTCTGAGTAGGTTTCCTCTTCCTCTTCTTCCCTAACACAGGAGCGTTTCCTGTGAATCAAGGGTCCAACAACAACTCAGTGAATCTGTCCTTGCTCTTTTGTCTCATCTTGTTGGTGTCTTAAAACTTCTCAAAGTATCTCTGCACCTCCAAATTATAATAAACAGAGCTCTAAAAAGGCCAAAGTAAGCACTATTAACAGTTTTGTGGCTTTTGCACAGCATAAACAAATCAGGGATGACTTTTTTTCACTGTTCTAGAGAAACAACTGGTGAAATGATGGTAGTTCTTGTTCGAGGGAGAACTTAATTGGTCTTAATTGGAAACAGTAACAACAAGCTTGGTTGTTCAGCAGTGTAATGTAAGAAATACGCTGAGCTGGGTGTTAAAGCCAATTTTGACCTCACTTGGGTTCTTGAAAGCAATGACGGGCCATTAACACAGAATTGGCTGTTGCTATGAAGTATTGATTGATCAGAAACAAGTATTTAGCGCAAGAATATCCTCGATAATTTCCTCACCGTTGTCTTTGGTTAGCCCTTCTGACAGCGTAGAGTCAGCTTCAGGAGGGGGCGTTAGTGTGTCAATGGAGAGAACTGGTGCATCTTGAGGAGGTGTGTTTTCTGTGCAGGGGATTTGTAGTTGGGATGGTGTTGTGGCTGTGATTTCCTCTGGAGGTGGGGTCTGTATCTCAGGAAGCAAGTCCAGCGATGAATGGTCATGTGACTCTTTCTCAAACTCTGGGAGTTCAGACTCGGATGTAACTGGCTGAGAGGTATAAAAGACAAAATAAAATTATATTGGAATCAACTATTTAAGCTTCAGTTAAATTTGGTGCTAAATGTCACTTATGCATACATGACCGCATAAATGAATTATTTAGTTAGAACAGATCTTACTTTGGGGGATTTTTACCTTTCCAATCAACTGGAGAGGCTTTTTGGTTTTCTTCCTGGTGGAGAAAATCTGGTCGTACTCTTCGGTCCATTCAATCAGCCTCTTGCTTGGTTTTCTTATTCGTTTGTGAACTGAAAAGGTAACATAAGAAAACACAATGACAGTTTATAAATCCCTCCTTTTTATGGAGTGAAGGAAGTGGGAAAATAACTGCTATATTTCAATATCTTAACATTCTTTATCTTTGACTGATGAGTGTTGCTTTACCTATCAGTAAGTAACAACTCATTAATGTATCTTGGGCGACAAGTGGGGAAAAGTACAAATTGTAAAAGCACATCTTTGTATTTGAAGGCTAAATCAGGTTCAATGATTAACCAATTAAATTTTTAATTAAGGGAAACTGGAATAAATCTTTTTACATCAAGAAAGACATCACTGGCTTTAGCTTTTTTTTTATAAATAAGACTGCACTCACCTCTCGAGGGCTTATCACCTTCTCGAGTATTGTGCACCAAGCTTGTCTCAGTGTCATTGCAGTCCACAACAAGGCCATTCAGCTTTTCCAGACCCAGGACAGTGTCGCATCGCCTCTGCTCCAAAGGCACCATGTTCTGTAAGTTCTCATTTAGTCTGCTCCACCTTTCCTCTTCCTTCTCCTTTATTTCTCTTTCACAATCTTCTTCCTGTCTCTCCCAGCTGCTGGACTCAAACCCCAACAGAGACTGCTCCCTTGATGAGATATCCGCATCCAGTGAAGAGTCTTTTGGTGGCAAAGGCTCCAATCCTGGGAAACCAGGTCCAGACCTGGCAGGACGACAAGGCACTTTGCGATTGGCTTTCTTTCTCACCCCGGTGGAGCCACCCCTTCTGTTGTAGGGCCTCTTAGATATCTGATTTGTGTTGATGTGTGTGATATCAGTTTTGTCTGAGCTTGAAATCGATTGGTCTTTGACATGTTCCCCTGATTGATCGTTGCCTTTAGGTACAGTCTCCCCAGGCATCACTAAGGGCTCCTCCTTTACATGAGCACTTGGCGGCCCAATTTCCAGTTCTAATGGCGTCCCTTCTCGCTCCCGAGTGTCATGCAAATCTTTAAGCATCATGAGGAAAGTGCTGAACTTGTAGTTTGTGTCTGCTTTAAAAGAGACAGGCTTACCGCCACCTTCATTCGTCAGGGACTGGAAGGAAACCTCCTCCACATTTTTAAAGTCATTCATGAAAGAAAATGGTGAGGATGATGAAGATGGAGGGCATGTGTCCGTGGACTGATCTTCCTTCTTTGCCTTCACCCTCGAAGTTAGGGGTATGAAGTCCATTGGTGGGGTTGAAGAGATCGAAAGGTCCTCATCTTCACTCTTTACGTCGGCTTCGAGATCAGTTGATCGCGATGGTGTCAAAGAGGAGGTTTCGATGCTAGAATGTGTACTCGCATCACACTCATCGTTGACTTTACTTTGAGATTTAGGCTTGGGAACAGGACACAAAGGAGACTTATCCCCTGAATGGCACATAAGATCCTTCACTGGTCTGCATGGATTTATGGATTCTTTCCGCTCAACCTTTTTCTTGGCCTTTTCTCGCTTCTTCTGTTCCACCTCCTGCATTGCCTTCAGTGCTCTGGTCATCAGCCGGCCGCTGGCTGGGAGGTGGGCAGGCTGCTCTTGTAGTACAACTTCATTCACCTTTGCTGGGATTTGTTTTAAAGTTTGAACAATTTTCTTAGATTTCTCTGAAGTCAGGCTCCCTGGTACTGGAGCAGTCCTACACACTGAAGGCCCCTGCCGATGTGGAGGCGGAGAAGTTGAATGAAAAACAGTACAAGATATGGAATCCATCTTTTTCTTTGAGCTTGTTAACTTGTCCAATAATATGCTTGTCATTTTAGAGGAAGTCTTTATACATTTTGACTGGTCTGATTGGTTTGAAGATGAGGGTGCTGGATCCAAAACTGGTGTCCTTTCCTCCACTGGGCTACCTAATCCTTCAGGAACATTCACAACTCTGGAGGCATCAACAGTTTTCCCTTGGGACGACTCAGATGAAAGACGAAGAACACCCGTCCCACTGGCTTTTAACTTCTTAACTGAGACCTTTTCAGGTTCTGAACTGTCTACCTGATCAACAGAAACACTTTCCTTAACGGCCACAGGAACTGAAGCTGTAGTGTGTGTTTCGGTCTCTTTTGTATTCAGTGTTTTTTCATGCTTTGCACATCCAGGTTCAATAGTAGGACCAGTGGTTAAACTTGAGTGTAGGAATTTCTTGCTTTTAATATCCTTGCGTATCAATTTGACAAATGGCAGCCTACACTTGGACACCAGGCTTGCATGATTTTCTAGCTTTGTTTGTTGGTCAGTAGTGTGAACATTCAAACTAGGTACAGGTGTCTTATCGCTTTCTTTCTCTTTCTCTTTCCCCTTTTCTTTCTCGTCCGTCATTTTATCATGGACCTTCTTATTTTTTGGGATGTCCGGTAGTTCAGTTTGACTGACACTTGTTCGACTCTCCGGGAGCATGGATTGGTCATTAGAGCTGCCTATCGTGGTGGGCTCTGCGCCCGTCTTAACACTTGTGCTACCTAGCTGGTCAGCTGCTGATCCAGTCACGGCATCAGTTGCATTGCTTGCTGTTTTTCTTCCCTTTAAATGGACACTCTTGTTAGATGGCACCACAGTCTCACCACAGGGCAGGGGTTTCTGCTTGTCTGGTGAACCGATCTGGTCCGTGGGAATGCTGTTTGCACCAAAAGGCTTGCTTTCTACAGAAGTGTTTTTACACTTTAAATATCCTGATGGTTCAGGCAGAAGATTTTTTTCAGAAGGTGCCACAGTCTTGTGCTTCTCAAGCAACCCTGACTGGTCAGGAGATCCACCAGCCCCACTCATTAAGGAGGTACTAGAGGACAGTGTCTTTTTACTGGGCGCCGATGAGCTCTTCTTCTTGCAGGGAACTTTACTAAAGAGGGTACGATCTGGCATAGGACTGGTTGTTTTGTGTCGCCTCTCTTTGCCTGATTTGCTAAACCAAAGACCACTCTGAATCTCCGGCTGCTTCTTCACCTCTTTGACAACGGTAACAGTCGGCTGTGCTGAAACCAGCTTCTGCTGACGTTCAAGTGCTTTAGGACACAAAATCTTGGGGACTGAGTCCAGGTCAGAGTACGGACACTCTCCGTTGTCTCTGTCTGACTGGTCAGGGCTGTTAAGCAAAGTCTTTTTAGAGTTCTTTCTACTTGTTTCCTTTGGCAGTTTACTTTGTTTCTTCTTGCCAGAGGATTTCTTTAAAGTGCTTGGCTTTGCTGGAGTTGTTATCGAGGATAAAATGGATCCATTCGTAATGGGTGATGTCTCGGGAAGGTTCGGGGAAGCGGAGGGAGGAGAAGCTGGATGGGTCTTGGTCACATTTTCTGGTGTTGCGCTGCTAAAGAAGTTGTCTTCAATGAATGAAGGAGAGGAGGAATCCATTTTTGGTCTCTCTGGGAGAACAGATTCAGCTTCTTCCACGCTTGATTTCCAGGAATCCTGAAAACGCTTTGCAATCTGCAGGAAGATAAAGGCAATCATCAATATGTCTTTAAAAACAGAAAGTACACTGACTTCTTTTGTCACCATCCTCTTTGGCATGTTGCTTGGTTTAAATTTTTGGAGTCCTTCAAAGGTAGATCCAAAAGGGGTGACTTAGCAACTTAACGACATTTTATCTCTCCTCACAAAAGCTCAAGTCTTAAACAAACTAGTGGACGGAGCATATAAACCTCTAAGAGATGTCAGTGCACCAAAGGTTGTTTCATGCGATTGTTAAAACACCATAAACTAGAAGACAGAAACCATCAAAGACAAAATTTTCTAGCAATTTATTAATCAAAAAATTATGATTACAGTGCATTTGTAGTTCTGTTCCCTTTGCTTCCCCCGTCTTCGCAGTAAGCACAGCTGTTCAAACTCAAAGCCACCGTAGAAAGGGTTGGTTGCTTTGTCTTCCACCCAGGTCACTTCTGTGGGCTCCCCAAAGGTCCTGATGTGGTAGAGTCTACTGGGCCGGTCATTGGGGTCTGAGAATACAAGACACAGTAGCCTTGATTTAATGGAATAGAAGGTAACATGGTATCACCCTGGAAGCTCCAAAATTAATGTACATTGACCTAATGATCTCAACTACAGTGAAATGTTAAAACCTCTGTTTAATAATGCACCAAGAACATAATTATCAGAAGATGAAAATGCCCCAAAGAAAATTTGAATGTGATTTGAGTTTGAAAAACTCAAACGTAAACACTGAAACAATCCCAGCCGTTTGTGTCATTACACACCTATAACTGTTATCTCAAACAACCTTTTCACATTTTTTTTGTATTGCTCATCGACGTCAATGCGATCAGTAGCTGAGGAAGAAGTAAAGTGATCAACATATTCAACCGTAAAAGTAACTCATTTACAACACAGTGTCTCAGTGGTTTACAAGGTCAACAGTGTTTCAGGCCCACCTTTCACTCTGTGGTAGACTCCAAGTGAAGGGTCGAGGATCACTTCACATGGCCACCACGGTCTTCGGTTAAACTTTGCCCAGATAACCTCACCCTCTAAGAACTTCACAGGCGGCAAGGGCTTTTTCTTGAAGCTGTTCTGCTGTAAACAAAATGACAATGAAGAAAGAAATAAAGCCATGAGACGTGTGATAATTAAAAGGTCAGTATTTTAACAGCAGTGTTTTGGTCTTGGTTGACCCTTCTCCTGAAACTAATGCAGCAGTAAACTGGGAAGAAAATGATTTGTGTTTTTCTTTCTTAATTAAGTTTGTTCTTGAGGATTTGATTCCTTTAGTTCAAAGAGGAAGAAACATAGGATAGAGCAAGGAATCCGAATGGTAAGCTAGAAACAACACACAGCTTTGAGGGCTATGACCTTTGGTACATGGGGTCCACCAGTTGTACCACAAGTCGAAACTGGTGCCTAAACACTTCTGTTCTTCAAGCTAAAATCACAAAAATTGTCTTTACAGATTAAGATATCAGCAAAGATTTGACTTTTTGAAGAACTTACAACTTTATAATCCTCCAACCAGACAGGAAAAAAATGACAGTGTTTCTTTGTATAAAAACATCCCAAACATTAACCTGATAACAAGAAGTTAACTCACAGATTCAAGATGTTATCTCTTCAGCCCCATCTCTTTCCCTGTGCTCCATGTTTTGTTGGTAGGACACAAACTGTAATTTTATTGAGAAGTTCCAGTTGATTTGGCATGAAACTATGTAACTTTGTTGATGGTGAATCTTAAACAGATAAAAAAGCAACGTTTTAGCTGCTTAAATAGTTGGTTTATCGGTAGAGAGGGGGCCCACTTGATAACTTCAATGAGCTCGCTCCTGCTGCCCATCTATTTTCATGCTATGGTATTGGAGGACATCTGAGGCCGTACAGTAAGTTATGTAGCTTCATGCAAAAGGCCTCTATGAGGATTAGAAAAAGCAGGGTTGCGCAACTTTCTGACTGATACACTGTAAAAGCCTTATAATGTTAGCTAGTCATGGTAACTTCTGTGTACTTTCCAAATCTCTCCATTCAGATCATTTTCCATTTAAAATTTCCCTTGATAAAACGATGCTGACAACATAAAGAGTGCCAGACAAATGATGGCTCTTGTTGTAAGATAACCTGCTGTGCTTGGAAATAAATAATATTTGTAGTTGTACTCTTCCACACACAAAAAACAGCATGAGAGTCAGGGGGTCAAAGGTCTTAGTCTTATCACTACGACTGTTCTCTGCTGGCTTTTTTCTAAAGGTCTAATTTTAGCATCTTGTTCCGTAACATAGAAACACAAACCACACCGCTGGCACTTTGGGTGACTATATCCTTTGTGAATGGGACTGACCGCTCACAGCAGCAGTAGGTAGAGTGGAATGGTGGGATTCATGAGGGTTATGGCTGAAGGACTGGCCAGAGGGCTGATACTGGCTGCTGCTGTGTTATAACTCTGGCTGTCTGGTTATTTGGTTTCTGGTAGAGCTCTGCCTAATGATCCAAAAAGCATAAAGTTACATAAAAGAGACTGTTGCGTTAGCACTGTAATAAAACCATTGACTAGATGGGTTGTACACCAATGTTGTGTATATATACATATTAGTAATGGCATGTAGGAAAGATGGGTGTACGCACATGCTTAGAAACATGCTGGTCATATTTATCTTGTAACCATTAGCAGAACTTCTCATCTGTATGCAACAAACGTCTGAAGAAGTCTCTACTGTGCTGTCATAACCTTTAGAACCTCATTTACTGCTATGCTAAAACAGTGAAAATAAGAATGTTTTATCCCCGTCAATGAACACATGAATTTGTCCGACCAACTTATATTCAGGGTCCATTCAGTGCTGTGAAGTACCTAAATGTTTTACTTTCATCCAAGGCCACATCAGACTTCCACTGCTGACCAAAAGGAGAAACAGAAGGACCTGAAAGTTACCAAGCTGTCAGGAAATGCTTCTCCACTCATGAAGAAGCCCCTGATTGCGGAGTGCACAGCAGCACTGCTCAACATTTGAGGTGAACCATTGGACAAGAATGTTTGAGTTTGAGTTCTAGCGCCACAAGGACATGACTCTTACCAAGGCGTGTTTGTTCTGAAGCAAATTTCCTTGTTCAAGACAACTGTTTAGTGGAGTCAAAGGGACTAAAATAAATGTATGCATATATAATCGATGGCAACAGGCAAACTTTCTAAACTCAATTTGTACTGTGGTTTAGAAACCAGCTATATTTTCTGCTTTATGCTAAGAAATGTCCTTAAAGTGTATGGTTAGTGAATCCCGGTCAGGTCCCACCAGTGCACATCTACAAATTCTAAGCTCATCAAGCAGAGCAAACATTATCTCACTCTTCATTTTATTGATAGACCCTCAAGTTTAAGCAGACCACTGCAGCATAACTGCTGCATGTGGGTGGTAAAGGACATTCTCACAAACAGTTTAACTCATGTTTTAGCCCGAGCTGTATCACTCTCCCCTTTGAATTTCTTTGCTCTTCTGTCCTTTTGCCTTTTTGGAAGTTCAGTTTGTGTCCACCATGACTACAAAATTAATCCAAGAAATTATTTTCAACTCAGAAAAACAAAGATCTCTCATTTCACTGCTAAACTTTGTCTGCTGGCAAACCTTTGCTCCATGGTGTAACTTCTACATACCAAATCAATCCAATCCCGTTGGACCTGATCAGGAAGCTGAGAAATGCTGCCCTCTTTGATGTTTATATTAGACTCTCATGGAACAGTGATAACAAATTTGATAAAAGTTTCCTTGCTTTTCATATGCAGACAATCTGTTCACTTTAAATGTCAAGATGCGGTCAAGGGGCAACATCTGGTTTGGAGAAATAAAGCCTTTGCAGAAGTGCTAAAAGAGGCTGCTCATTGAGAATCCACTTGAGGCTGGCTGCAGAAAGACCGGCAACCAAGTACACATCAAGCCAATAAAACAGACTTTTACAGCATTAAAAAGCATATTTACAGCCTGGTTCAAAAAATGGCTGATATCTGAATTGCTAAAATTGCTATTGGCATGCATTGTGAAGGGGTGAATCATTTTCTAACTCAGTGATTTGGAAGGTATTTTATCACGAGTTAGTCCAATCAGATGCTCTGCTCAGCTCACATGACTGACAGGTAACTTATAGCTGTTAGAAAGGAAGTCATATCCAAAATGGCCTCCGCTGTCCATCGCCTTCATTTCACTGCATCAGAAACAGTGACTATCCATAGACTATGTATGTTTCATACAGTCTATGGATACCGTCAATTTTGTTGAAAGACTGCTGCTTTCAAGGGTAAACACTTTAAGAATTGAAAATCCAGAAATGGCTGTAAAACTGTAGCTCAGCCTCATTTCGACAAGACAGAGCTCAATGTGGGTGAACTCGGACAAAAGCATGCTGAGTTGCGCCCCAACTAAGCCAATCACTCACTGCAGTCATGTTGACATGTCAGTGATCTCTTTGTATTTATGGTGGCTTTCTTTGGCCACAACAAAGTTTCTGCTTTTGTATCCCCTCTTCCAGCCTCTGATGTCAGTACGTCATTTCCTCGAGCCCAGCAAGGAGTTGGTGCTACTCTGGATCTGGTTTATTTTTCTGGTTCAGGTGGTTGTAACCAGAAGAATTGGATCCAGATTGGGTGCTGTGCAGCTCTGGAAGTGACTCGATGGAAAATAAGTCATTGTTTACAAGATTGGGATAAAAGGTCTACGCAGGCTCAAGATTCGGTAATAGTTAAGGCACTAGCCATGAAATTGTTAAGAGTAATGTCTGGATTATCTTTTATTTCAGAGAACCTGAAGATTCTTCAGTCCTGAGCGAGATCTGGAGATATTAAACAACACAAATGTGATGACCGAAAAAATGTTTTAGAGTTGCCTTTTTTCTCCATAAAAGATCATAAAGAGTTACTGATTAAAGAAGTAAAAATAACAAAAATGTAGTGGTTATGATGTGTTCATGTCTAGATAATGCACTAGAGCTTTGAGTGAAAAGCTAAGTAATCCAGCATCAGATCAACTGTTTGTCAGCCAGCTGAATCTCCCTGTGTCACTTTATTCAAACAAGGAAGCTGCAAGTTGAGCTGTTTTTTGTAAAGGAACCTGAAAATGTTTTAGTGAAGTGTTAACTTAAGATTATGACTGTGAAACTTGCCACTGGCGGCCTTGAGAGACAATCATCGAACAGCAACAGCTCAGTGTCGCTCTCCCACTCGTCATCCGAGCCGTCCCAGTATCTCCTGCGCTGACCTGACGACTGGGACCGGGTGACAACCTTGGCCGATGACGAGGTAACATCCTTAGAGTTTGTATTTAGCTCCCTAGGTGTAGATTGATAAACATTCCCCACATTCTCATGTCTGTCTCGTGAGTCTCCCGTAGGTGATACCATTTCCTGTTCTTCATCATTGTCCTCATCCTCAAACAAAGAGGACCCAAAGTGGAGGAAGCCATTAGCAAAGGGGCTGTTGCTGTCCAGAGAGAAGGCCGGACTTGGTGGGCCTGAAAAACAACCGTCTGTTTTTTTCTCAGAGACGGTAGAAGTGCTCTGATTGGCTACTGGAATGTCTTTATTTCCAATTTGATCCACGGGTTGTTTTTGTCCAGAGGAAGAGCCACCAAAAGTGTCCTCTCTGTTTGTAACTGGTGTGCCAGAATAATCCCTGCTTGTGTAATCAGTCCAAGAGTCCCTCTCCTTCTCCTTCCCCCTCTCCTTCTTACTCACCCCCCACTCCCAGTTTCTCTCCGGCTCCCTAACCGGCAGCACCAGGTCAGGTTGGCTCACCATGGTGGTGAGATGTTGCAGCCGTCTGAGTGGACTGTAGGTGGAGGAAGAAGAAGAGGAGGAGGAGTGGTCCCTTTGTGTGAAACCGTAGACTGATGCATGTTTGAGGGAGGAGGCGGTGGCAGACATAGTTAGTCCGATCCTGTTGTCATGATGTCTAGGGGAGCTGGAGAGGTCACGGCTGGGGGTCAAAGGGTAGCTGGACTGGTGGGTCTCCCTGCCGGGGCCTGCGTAGAGCCCACTCATGCTGGCATGGTTCCTCCCTGGAACATAAACAAAGACAAAAAAATCAAAGTGGAGTTTATGTCTGGTAGATAAAAACTGAAAAGTGAGCATTAAACTATAAACAGCCTAATTATGACAGCTCCTTACTAATCTACAACCACCAACTACTTGATGATTTATGAGAATTTTTACCATCTTTCTGCAATCCTTCTTGATTTTTTGTTCAACTATTGTCTTTGAGGCATGTTTGTCTCACAGCATGTTAGCTATGTTCAATAACCTGCCTTCAAATCGTTGCAGCTCATTCAAAGTTATCTCATGCAGCCGGTACTGAGATATGTCATACACACATAGAGGAAAGGCAGACCCCATACATCAAACTAGCAATGAAACAAAACACCATCCGCCTTTACTTGATGTGTAAATAAAACGTAAAATGACTCACGAAAGACGAGCACATCGACCTAATGTGACATATCTGGAAGAGATTCTGCGCAAACACCGCAGCCTCACTGCCGAGCCTTTTGGAAGAATTATCGCGATATGATGAAAATGACATCAAGTATGATAAGGTCAGCAGCCTGTAAACCCGCTCACATACATGCTGTACGCGTTCACAATAAAGCCAGTGAGGTTATCAAAGCGCGTCATGATAAAAACCAACGCTACGTAAACACGCCGGCGCTGTAACCACGAGCTGGAAGTAAAATGGACCCGTTCGTGCGCGCGCGTGTGCGTGTGCATGGGCGTGTGTGTGGACCTATAGGTGTGTGCAACTGTGTGTATGTGTGTGTGTGTGGGTCTGTGTGTCGCTCCTCGCCTGTGTCTGTACAGTGCATTAATGCACAAAACAGCAACACAAAAGCTGAGAGATTACATGAGACGACGACACAACACAAGTTCACCTACACACACACACACACACACTGACACACACACGCACTGACACTGACACACACTCTTCTACAGGCTTCCCTCCGACAGATGCAGGCTATGTGCATCAAACAACAAAATCACGGAGAAAACGCCAAATGACACGGGATTTGACGCGAGAATCTTACCATTCCGATGTAGGCCAGCGCACACGTGACCCTCAAACTCTTCATTTTTGCGTTTAAATGTGAAAATTTCCAATTTTTTGAAAGCGGATGAGGAGAGTCCCAGCGGCAATACTACTAGGCCTGGATCCTGTGTGAAACGTACTCACTCCCCCCCTCCAACCTCCCTCCTCCTCCTCCCCCCACCTCCTCCTCCTCTCTACATGCGCCAAAGCCTGGTCCAGCGGCCCCTGGAATAGAAATTCAGGCGTGTTGTGCTCCTCCAGCGACACTCCCCTTTTCTGCTCTAAGACAAGAACAACTTTAAATTCACCCCCATTTGGATTCCTGCTCTGTTAAAATGTCTGTTTCCTGCCTGCAGACTCTGCCTGCCCCCTTCAAAGTCAGGCTCTCTCTGCCGTGCGCACTGCCAGGCGTCACCACTGCCTCCCTCCCCAGCCGGTCCACACCATGGAGCACAGAAGGGGCCGTGAATCTCTTATCAAGACATGAAAATAACACCTGAGCTGACATTACCTTTAAAACAAACACTGGACACCCCAAAACAACACCTCAAAAAATCGCCCCGCCCCTCTTCTTAATTACACGCATCAATTATTAACCTAAATCAGTCTGCCGCCACTAATGACATGACACATGCCAAACTTGTGCCAACAACTGGCATCTTCTCCCACACCACCACCCCGACACGCATATGCGCCTGGAGACAAAATAAACAAGTGGAAGCCATTCAAAAAATGTCCTCCACGTCTGAAAAAGCAGTGAAAATGGTGCAAGTCAAGGCTACCCGGAAAAACAGGCGGGTTTCCTTTCTTGAGACGAGTTGCTGTGTAGTCTCTCTGCTCACCCGGTCCCTTCAAAATGGAGTCCTCCAGCCTAAGAGGAGAAAAAAAAAAACAGGCCACAAAGTGTTAATACATGCTTCGATATAAAGTTCACCCAGCCACGGAGAAAGTGAGGCTCCAAGCGCACCTCCTCAAGCTCTCTGGAGGTGTTTGTGGAGAAAGCCCCTCTCCTGTTTCCTCTTACCTCGATAGGAATATTATCTTTACATGTTGTGCCTCCCAAAGTCACTGTCTTATGAGCGTTTCTGCCACGATAGGGGAGACTCAGACACACTTATCCTCTCCTCTGTGTGTGTATGTGAGGGAGTGTGTGTGCCAAACGCTCGTCTGACAACACAAACCACAGCATTTAATAGCCCTTTATGCTTTATCCGAGCCGGGTTTATAACAGGATTTGTGCCTATATTGGAAAACACACGATCAGCTTTCCTGTTTTGCAGAAACGAAGGGGTGAAAGAAAGCTGCTCTGCCCGGTGAGACTGAGCTTCAGCTGCGAGATTTCCACCCTGGTGTGTTTGATTTTGCAGGAGAATAAACATGCACATTAGAGGATTTGGAGACGATATGTCAGAGATGAGAATAAGGGAGGAAAGGGAGAGAGGAGGGGGGTATTTCAGGTGTAAAAAAAACCCGCCCCACACTCCTCTCCTCGATGAGGGAAACGGCGTGGATGATCGTCACGGCCGTCATACACCAACCCTCCCTCCTTTTTCTTCTTCCTCCTGGGGAAATACTCAACAACGTATGGCAACAAAAGCAGCTCAGAGCTTCTGTGGGTCACTGTTCAGTTCAGTCCTCACAAAAGGACGAGACTCAGTGGGGCTGTTCATGTGATTATTTCATGCCACACACTCGCGGCTTCCCGGTGAAAATCAGCCCCTCGTTTCCCCCGGTGCTTTCTCTTTGGTTTGACTCGACCGAGAAGGAAACAACGCAGCACCACGAGTGCGTTTCCTTTCCCAGATTACAACCTGACAGAGGAAGCTTGTTGAGAAAGTGAGAGCAAACTATGGAGACAGACAGGGAAGAGAGAGAGACAGGCAGACAGGACAGGGCCTGCTGCGGCTTACCGAGACGCAGAACAGCGCCGCGCACAGGCAGAATGGTGCGTAATGGTCCTGTCGAGCTGCACTCATCATCCAGGCTGTTCATGTGGTTTCGTTTAGTCAGTTCATCCTGACTAATTTCACCCCCCCTGTACTTTCCACTTTAATGTCAAACCAAGTCTCGATCTGACAAGCACAGGATCCTAAAAGCCCCTTTCACATCTGACACCTCAACTCACAAACTAACTACAGAAGATAAAACTTATTTGCTCATTCATTATTTTAACACCACTATAATCTAGTTATATGAGTACGGTGACCATATAATAAATGCCCAAAAAGAGCCCCCTCCCCATAACTCATACCTTTATTTTACACAATCGTTTCCTGTTTGATGAGTTCTCTACTTTTTTTTTTTGATAAAAAGACCAAATGTCAACCTTTTTTCCTCTCATTATTTCGACTATATATATGTCTAAAAATGTGGCTTCTTTTCTCATAATTTTGGCTTTCATATCTCAAATGTTGACTTTTTACTTAATGAATTTGAATTTTTAGCTCAACATTTTTGACTTCTTTTCTTCATAATTATTACTTCTAAACTCAAAATTTTGACTTTTTCTTGTAATTTGACTTTTTGTCTCAATATTCTGACTTTATTTTTTCTCGTAATTATGACTTTTTATCTCAATACTTAGGGTTTTTATCTCAAAATTTCTACTTTTTATCTCAAAATTAAACTCAAATAAGAAAAAAAAAAGATCTCAACACTGGTCACAACTTTGACAAAAAGAGGGGTACAAGGGTAGTTCATTGGTGAAAGTACGTTTCGACTTCAGCCTTTTCCATCTGAAAATGCCTGGCAAGTAGTCATAGAAAACCTGGATATTTTGGCAAATCTCATAAAAACTCTCTGGACATAATTTTACCACCCAAAAGGAGGACATGTCTGGGAAAAAGAGGACATTTAGTTAACAAAGCCAACTAAGAGTAGCTTCATGTTGTCACTATGATTCTCTCATAAGATGGATGAGATGTGAGCTCCCCAAAGGAGAACCCCAAAACTGTATACTTCATGCACAAATATGAGCACAAGTGTGTGTACACAACATAATCACTGCGATTGCACCTCTTGACTACGATTGCACCTCTTGACTGTCATCTTAATAAACGGTAGAGATAATAGAGGGCTATGCGGAAACAAACAAACAAACAGACAAACAACTCAACAAAGGACAAAAGTGTCCAAGGTCGTAGCCATGTTCTTTGTGTTCTCCATTGTGCTGACTGATGGGACTGCACTTCTTGTAAACAGAAGCGTCATGATGATGTAAGGAACACACCATGCCTGTGTCTGCAATCATGCTTAAGTGTGGTTCATACCAGAGTAGTTCGACCAGGGCCATACAAGCCAGCAGGGGCCAGTAATGTTTCAGTGCGACAGTTCAGCTGGCCAGTGTGACTGCACCCAAGGTTGAGAGTAAAAAGCTGTTTCTTTCCAAATATTTTATTTATTTATTTATTTTGCTCAAGATTCTGGCAGTGAAGTCAGAATTCTGTTTATAAAAATGCCAGGCCTACCCCAACCTAGACACAAAACAAGAACAACAACAAACAAGTTACAACTGATTTTTTTTACAGAGTTTTCTCTCAACTTGGACGGTGAAGTCTGTTTTCTGTGAGATTTATTTAAACAGTTTTTATCTGTTTGGATTTATATTTATACATTTACAAGAGGTTCAAAACCAGACCATTTGCACAAACTGCTCCTAGATCAGGTTATATTTCTATAATTATCTAGCTTGGCAAGTATCCTCAAAGTTTATGTGTGGAAAGCAGTTGCTGTTCAGTGCCATGTTATTCATATATTTTTATATTGCAGACACTATCTGGCTTCATTTTGCAACCACATGCAAACGGGAATCCCCCGTTTAAGGCTTTATGCCTTGCAAAGAGAGTGCATTTGATAGCTATTATAAAATATCACATAATACTGGGATTTGCATTTCTGTCAGTGCGGTTTCTGCAGATCAGCATGCACCGGATAAGTAATGACCACATGCTCATGAGTCACCAATCCTTTCTGCTTAGGAAAATTTCTAGTTGATATGCAACAATAGTTTGTAATAACGAAATATTTTCTTGTGAGTGTGGGTTGGTATCTGTTGCAAATGGGAATCTAATTCTTTTCTTTTTTGTTCATGTCAGGCTCTGTCACTCTGAAAACTACTGTTATTTTGAGATTGAATTATTGGGAAAAACATCAGAATTTGTGTTATTTTCCAAAGAATGGTTGAGTGACATGGTGGATTTCTGATTTTAATTTCAGATTCCTGACTTTAAAGTCAAAACTGAATAAAAAATTAGAATTTTTGTATCCTTTCTCAGCTTAACCTTCAGACCTCATCAGAAAACCTCATCCTCCCCTGTGGGTTATAATTTTAAGACCACCACTCAAAACCAGAAACATTTCATCATCATCATCATCAACACCAACAACAACCTTTATTTAAAGATCTAAATAAGAGTACATTTGCTTTGTTGTGTACAAGAAAGATAGGTATGTTTTATTTACTGTATTAGTTGTCCGTAGAATCAAACAGTAGATGGATGGTTGGTGTCGAAGCTCTAAAACTTTCTTCTTTGCCTCTTTTCCAAAATTGAACACTTGTTTGAGAGGATCAGAGGGGCAGAGGAAGAGAAGTGTAACACTGAAACAGAGATCTGTCATGCCCAGAGTTTCCTTCCTCTCTTTTTACTGAAAATATTCAGGATGAGGATTTGGTGGTTTTGGATTCCCTTTGCACGCTCCAGATGTGGTGAAACGATGTAACACTGCAGGAAAAACAAATGTTGGAGAGAAGTTTGTAGATAAACACAGAAGAAATTTTATTCTTTCCTCTTCAGTGCGGCAAACCTTTGGAAGTAGAAACAACTGAACTCAAACATCACAGAGCGTAAAAACAGTCTGGTCTTTCTTCAACCACAATGGTGAAATACCAATCACATGTTGATGTATGAGTCTAAACAGTTCAATGATTTATTCATCATAGTTTGAAAGTTTAGTGGCTCTGATAATAGACTTTGAAAATGATCTTCAGAGCAAAACACATCTTTACTAGTGAGCCGTCCTTTCTGCGTAAATCCTCATCTTTATCCTGACTTGAATCTTCCTTGTAGGGACTTTCCATGTCCACTGGAGGGCAGCATAACATACAGTATAACATGGAGCCACTGTGAAAATGTGTCCACAAGAAGTCTACAAGGAGTTTCTGACTGTCTATGAGTCTTTACCTGAAGCCCAACAATAATATCACCAATTATTTGTCACCAATAATGTGTCCACATTTCATGCTGTGCTGCAAAATCTTATGTACAAATTCATGGGTCTGTTGATTGATTCAGAAAATGAAATAATATTGTCACTTTCTCATCCTGCAATGAGAGAAACAAGGTTCTCATCCTGTTTCTATAAACATCAGTACAAATGTCTCTGTATTCTAATAAGGTCAATCTGAGCTGTGATCTTATCTATTGTATTTTTTTTTTATTTTGTACGTTTCTATGTATTTATATGGACCTACGGGTCTGGAATAAGTATAAAGTTTATCTGAGCTCCTATATTTTCCAATATTCATACTGAAAGGTAATCTAGATGCTGCTTTCTACCCAGGCCACTAAACATTCACAAACTGCTGACACAAGTTAGTCAGAGACAAAAAAAGGAATAATCAGTGCGCTGTCAGAGATTCTCACAGCACTTTGGCTCCCTCATGTGGCTCTCTGAAATAATAACAAACCTGAGGACCTGGCAAAAATTGAGAACACCATTTGGGGTGATGATGAATAAAATAAGAATTTAAAAAACTAAAGGAAGAGAAGGAAATAGTGTAAGTGATTCAGTGACTGTAGTGGAAAACACTGGAGCTAAATGACCATGGCTGTAAACATATTTTTTCCCATGTGTCAAATTTTCAAAATAAAATGATGAAAGCCACATTTTATTTTGATATCTTATTTATTTATTTTTCATAACGTGGTTATTTAGGAAACATGTCAAGGTACCACTAATACTGTCATCTTTGTGTGGTTTCATAGTGTAGTGGTTATCATGTCTGCTGTACACGCTGAAGGTCCTGGGTTCAATCCCTAGTGAAACCATGAATTTATATTAACCTGACTAAAGGAAGAAAATACTGTACCATGCATGCATTGACTCCAATGCCCATCTCACACACTCCTGTGGTTTTATGAAACCGCTATTTCATGCTTGAATTTCACATACAGGCTATACACCATGGATGTACTCACTTTTATGTCACCCATTAATTTCTGACTCTGAGTTTTGAAGCCCATTTCTGACTAGTTTGTATTGGTAATGCTGAACTCAATCAAGCTTTATTTAAGTTGGGAGGACATAGGCCCCAGCTCGGGGCTGCCTGCCTGTCAGTCAAATCAACCATATCTTTGTAGAGAAAACTAGTACATTTGATAACTTTGAAAAGAAGGTTTAAAAAAAGAATAGATGCTGTACAGTGTGGTCTGATGCAGAAAAGACCTATTTGGACCAAGCTTTTTTTTTTTTTTTTAATAAGTAGAATGTGAAAGTGTTTTTTCTATTTTTGGTTTGGTGTGTATGTGGTTTCCAATGTTTCTACAGTCCACCTCAAGTGGACACTTGTTGAACTGCAGTTTTTAGTTCTTCTGCATAAACTTCATATTTTATGACCTTCGGTTGCCACTTGGTTTCACTTTCACAGAACAGATTTATGATGTATCTTTTTTTTCACTTCTGCACTTTTCATAGCTGAACATGTGACCATGACAATAGACAGGAGATACACAGTTTGTGTATAAAAAAAAAAAAGTCACTTACATAAAGAGAGAAGTAACAATGAATGCAACATCAAGAGTGAGTGTATTGGTGTGTGAGGTGTTGAAGAGTGTACCAACACAAAAGACTGACGAAAAAAATGGTGCAAGCTGGTCAATTGTTGAGAGACACAGATAAAGAGCAAGATAGCAGAAGGCACTCTTTTTTTAATCAAGCAGGGCCCATCATAACTAACACCATTAAGAGTATCACTTGTGGGTCCATGAATGCTCCATTTGTTTTCACTCTTTTCTCTTTATTTTAATCCTGATTCTTTTTTTCCCCAAACAAATCCCTGATGCAGAACTGACATTGTGCCAAAACTATCTAGTTCCATAAACACTGATCTTAATGCAAACAAACTGCTGTTGTCCTCTTCCACAAAGTAAATTCTGCAGATCGCAGAGGTTTTTTTTTTTTTTTTACTGGTCTTTTGTTTGTAATGTAGTTTTCAGGGATAGATATTTGTACCTTGTCAGTACTTAAGTACATACACACACTCACACACAGAGGATTGAATATGTGGGAGGAGGTATTCACACCACACACTGATGAAGTTTTAGTGAACTGTCTGTCACACGAGGGACCAGGACAAACGCCCACGCTTGTCTCCTCTCCCGGAACTCTGCTCTGAGTACGTGTGTGTGTGTGTGTGTGTGTGTGTGTGTGTGTGTGTGTGTGTGTGTGTGTGTGTGTGTGTGTGTGTCTTCCTGTTGTTTTAGATTCCTCTTCACTCCCCCACTGCTGCCAATCCATGACCTCTGACCTCTCCTGAACCCAGCTGTCAGCTGTCCTGGATTGCATGAGACAACTTTCTCTTTCCATTGACTTTTTTTTTGCCCCTCTCAGTTTCCTATCACTTCTCTGTTCATTATAACAACTTGTCACATTCAAACTTGGGGGAGAGTTGTTTAAATCGGGGAGACATGAGTTTCTCACTTTTATTTTTTAAAGCTGATTCTCATTTTAAAAAGGCTCCTTGAATATCTTATTCTTCTTCCTGTGTTTTTTTTTTTTTTTCAACATTTAGATGAAAGATTTCATCTTGTTGAAAGTTTGGGGGTCTTTTAATTATGTATTGGTTTCGGTGGTATAATTTGACTTTGATGGTTTTATTTTCCCCTGTTTTTTTGTCTTAGGTTGCCAGGGCTGAAGATTAAAAAAAAACTGAATGAATTTCTTTGTGGTTAAAAAAAACCCCCAAAAACTGACTCCAGTTGTATTATTTGATCTACATTAAGTTGTGATTGCTCACATTGTATCACCCTCTTGTGGTGGAAAAAGAAACTACAGGCTGGGATCAACCCCCTGACAATCTTTTTTTGTGTGTTGTCACATTAAAGCAATAAAATAAACTGGGTTTGGCACTTTCTGTAAAACTCTTTTCTTGTTCTTCTTGAGCGTGTATCTTCACTCATGTTATTCTGTTATCCTGTTTTGATTATTCGATCAAGTATGACTCAAACAGCAGCAGAACACAGAAGACAAACTGAGGTCAAGCCACCAGAGGAAACATTTTTATGCATCACCAGCAGCCAGAAAACTCTGCACCTGGATCTGAGTCACAACAAGCACGGCTGCTGAGTCACATTATTGACTCTGTAAAGTCACACCACCATGCAGGACAATCATGAGGCACACTTACAGGCTCTTTGTCCATCATAACATCACTGTCACACAGTGTGAAGCTACAGGTATCAGAGGAAATGCTGTTTGCTCCAGATGCCTATAAGAGTCACACAATATTCTTAACACACATTTTGCTCCCATACTGGCTGGACAGTTAGACTTGCAGCCTCACAATGAACAAATAAAGACTCAGTACAGAACAAAAACAACAAAAAAAGATCCAAAAGTTGTTAAAAATACTTAGTTTCTGACTTTATAACTTAAGCTCAAGGACAGGACACGTAACTTTGATCTAAATATGAATGGGACATAAATATGCATATGTGCCTACATTAATTATTTCAATCCATTGTGTATATCAAGTAATTTTCTAAGCCTTAATTTTTTTTTTTTTTTAAAGGGCAGCATGATGAAAACTTTGCCTGAACTTTTCCTCCAAACAACCAGAAATTTGAATATCTTGATCAACTGAAAGAAATGATGAAAAACAGAATAAATGTCATTAAGCGTCTATGAGGAATTTTTTGTTTTTGTTGAATCTTGTGCCCACCAATTGACTGACTTGGTAACTGTAAAAACCTCAACAGAAACACAATACCATGCTCTGTAAAAAGTCAGATGTGTCAATCACCATTACTTTCTAATATTAAACATATGTGGAAAAAAAGGTCTTATCTGTAGCTCACAGTTTATCAGTCTGACACCCACCCCCTGACAGATATTTGAAAAAGCTTTGATGAAATTATCATTCATCAAGTGGGGGGTTGCAGTCTTTGTCATGACAAGTTAAAAGGCCTCACAGAAGCTTTACAGAAAGTTAAATTATTGTGTAAATTATTTATATAATAGGCGATATGGACGCCTTTAGATTTACAAATAAAAGCAGCGATACTGTGAAAGGGTTTGTGTTAGAGGATTCATATATGTTTTCTTGGGTGAAGGCACAGCAACTACTGAGCATCTCTTCATGTGTTTTTAATGTAAGAATGAATAAATAACTCTTTTGAATTTAGCATGGTTATATTAAACATCAACTTTGATGAACGTTATGAGGTTTAAGTGACTCAGAGACTAAACCAGTAAGTCAGGTGCTTATGACTTGCGGCGCTGTTTTGAAATCTTACACTAAATATCCTCTCTACTCTCATCAAAACTCATTACCTCTCCTCATATACATAATCCTCATTAATCCTTCTTGTGCTCATGAACAACGTGTGAAAAAAGAGAAAAAACACTCTTTGAAATGAGAGTCCGCTTCACTCCCGCTTTGGCGCCTTTGGACAAAAATATCTCAGGATACCATTNTTGGTTTGACTCGACCGAGAAGGAAACAACGCAGCACCACGAGTGCGTTTCCTTTCCCAGATTACAACCTGACAGAGGAAGCTTGTTGAGAAAGTGAGAGCAAACTATGGAGACAGACAGGGAAGAGAG
This sequence comes from Thalassoma bifasciatum, assembly GCA_008086565.1. NCBI lineage: Eukaryota > Metazoa > Chordata > Actinopteri > Labriformes > Labridae > Thalassoma > Thalassoma bifasciatum. Next base: position 34,342 of record RPOG01001131.1, read on the forward strand.
AGAGACAGGCAGACAGGACAGGGCCTGCTGCGGCTTACCGAGACGCAGAACAGCGCCGCGCACAGGCAGAATGGTGCGTAATGGTCCTGTCGAGCTGCACTCATCATCCAGGCTGTTCATGTGGTTTCGTTTAGTCAGTTCATCCTGACTAATTTCACCCCCCTGTACTTTCCACTTTAATGTCAAACCAAGTCTCGATCTGACAAGCACAGGATCCTAAAAGCCCCTTTCACATCTGACACCTCAACTCACAAACTAACTACAGAAGATAAAGCTTATTTGCTCATTCATTATTTTAACACCACTATAATCTAGTTGTATGAGTAGGGTGACCATATAATAAAAGCCCAAAAAGAGCCCCCTCCCCATAACTCATACCTTTATTTTTACAAAATCGTTTCCTGTTTGATGAGTTCTCTACTTTTTTTTTTTTTTTTTTTTTAAGATAAAAAGACCAAATGTCAACCTTTCCCCCCCCCCATTATTTCGACCAATATATATGTCTAAAAATGTGGCTTCTTTTCTCATAATTTTGGCTTTCATATCTCAAATGTTGACTTTTTACTTAATAAATTTGAATTTTAAGCTCAACATTTTTGACTTTTTTTCTTCATAATTATTACTTCTAAACTCAAAATTTGGACTTTTTCTTGTTATCTTGACTTTTTCTTATAATTTGACTTTTTGTCTCAACATGCTGACTTTATTTTTTCTCGTAATTATGACTTTTTGTCTCAATACTTAGGGTTTTTATCTCAAAATTTCTACTTTTTATCTCAAAATTAAACTCAAATAAGAAAAAAAAAAGATCTCAACACTGGTCACAACTTTGACAAAAAGAGGGGTACAAGGGTAGTTCATTGGTGAAAGTACGTTTCGACTTCAGCCTTTTCCATCTGAAAGTGCCTGGCAAGTAGTCATAGAAAACCTGGATATTTTGGCAAATCTCATAAAAACTCTCTGGACATAATTTTACCACCCAAAAGGAGGACATGTCTGGGAAAAAGAGGACATTTAGTTAACAAAGCCAACTAAGAGTAGCTTCATGTTGTCACTATGATTCTCTCATAAGATGGATGAGATGTGAGCTCCCCAAAGGAGAACCCCAAAACTGTATACTTCATGCACAAATATGAGCACAAGTATGTGTACACAACATAATCACTGCGATTGCACCTCTTGACTGTCATCTTAATAAACGGTAGAGATAATAGAGGGCTATGCGGAAACAAACAAACAGACAAACAACTCAACAAAGGACAAAAGTGTCCAAGGTCGTAGCCATGTTCTTTGTGTTCTCCATTGTGCTGACTGATGGGACTGCACTTCTTGTAAACAGAAGCGTCATGATGATGTAAGGAACACACCATGCCTGTGTCTGCAATCATGCTTAAGTGTGGTTCATACCAGAGTAGTTCGACCAGGGCCATACAAGCCAGCAGGGGCCAGTAATGTTTCAGTACGACAGTTCAGCTGGCCAGTGTGACTGCACCCAAGGTTGAGAGTAAAAAGCTGTTTCTTTCCAAATATTTTATTTATTTATTTATTTTGCTCAAGATTCTGGCAGTGAAGTCAGAATTCTGTTTATAAAAATGCCAGGCCTACCCCAACCTAGACACAAAACAAGAACAACAACAAACAAGTTACAACTGATTTTTTTACAGAGTTTTCTCTCAACTTGGACGGTGAAGTCTGTTTTCTGTGAGATTTATTTAAACAGTTTTTATCTGTTTGGATTTATATTTATACATTTACAAGAGGTTCAAAACCAGACCATTTGCACAAACTGCTCCTAGATCAGGTTATATTTCTAAAATTATCTAGCTTGGCAAGTATCCTCAAAGTTTATGTGTGGAAAGCAGTTGCTGTTCAGTGCCATGTTATTCATATATTTTTATATTGCAGACACTATCTGGCTTCATTTTGCAACCACATGCAAACGGGAATCCCCCGTTTAAGGCTTTATGCTTTGCAAAGAGAGTGCATTTGATAGCTATTATAAAATATCACATAATACTGGGATTTGCATTTCTGTCAGTGCGGTTTCTGCAGATCAGCATGCACCGGATAAGTAATGACCACATGTTCATGAGTCACCAATCCTTTCTGCTTAGGAAAATTTCTAGTTGATATGCAACAATAGTTTGTAATAACGAAATATTTTCTTGTGAGTGTGGGTTGGTATCTGTTGCAAATTGGAATCTAATTCTTTTCTTTTCTGTTCATGTCAGGCTCTGTCACTCTGAAAACTACTGTTATTTTGAGATTGAATTATTGGGAAAAACATCAGAATTTGTGTTATTTTCCAAAGAATGGTTGAGTGACATGGTGGATTTCTGATTTTAATTTCAGATTCCTGACTTTAAAGTCAAAACTGAATAAAAAATTTGAATTTTTGTATCTTTTCTCAGCTTAACCTTCAGACCTCATCAGAAAACCTCATCCTCCCCTGTGGGTTATAATTTTAAGATCACCACTCAAAACCAGATACATTTCATCATCATCATCATCATCAATATTAACAACAACCTTTTTTTTAAAGATCTAAATAAGAGTACATTTGCTTTGTTGTGTACAAGAAAGATAGGTATGTTTTATTTACTGTATTAGTTGTCCGTAGAATCAAACAGTAGATGGATGGTTGGTGTCGAGGCTCTAAAACTTTCTTCTTTGCCTCTTTTCCAAAATTGAACACTTGTTTGAGAGGATCAGAGGGGCAGAGGAAGAGAAGTGTAACACTGAAACAGAGATCTGTCATGCCCAGAGTTTCCTTCCTCTCTTTTTACTGAAAATATTCAGGATGAGGATTTGGTGGTTTTGGATTCCCTTTGCACGCTCCAGATGTGGTGAAACGATGTAACACTGCAGGAAAAACAAATGTTGGAGAGAAGTTTGTAGATAAACACAGAAGAAATTTTTTTCTTTCCTCTTCAGTGCGGCAAACCTTTGGAATTAGAAACAACTGAACTCAAACATCACAGAGCGTAAAAACAGTCTGGACTTTCTTCAACCACAATGGTGAAATACCAATCACATGTTGATGTATGAGTCTAAACAGTTCAATGATTTATTCATCATAGTTTGAAAGTTTAGTGGCTCTGATAATAGACTTTGAAAATGATCTTCAGAGCAAAACACATCTTTACTAGTGAGCCGTCCTTTCTGCGTAAATCCTCATCTTTATCCTGACTTGAATCTTCCTTGTAGGGACTTTCCATGTCCACTGGAGGGCAGCATAACATACAGTATAACATGGAGCCGCTGTGAAAATGTGTCCACAAGAAGTCTACAAGGAGTTTCTGACTGTCTATGAGTCTTTACCTGAAGCCCAACAATAATATCACCAATTATTTGTCACCAATAATGTGTCCACATTTCATGCTGTGCTGCAAAATCTTATGTACAAATTCATGGGTCTGTTGATTGATTCAGAAAATGAAATAATATTGTCACTTTCTCAGCCTGCAATGAGTGAAACAAGGTTCTCATCCTGTTTCTAGAAACATCAGTACAAATGTCTCTGTATTTTAATAAGGTCAATCTGAGCTGTGATCTTATCTATTGTATTTTTTTTTTTTTTTTTAAATTTTGTACGTTTCTATGTATTTATATGGACCTATGGGTCTGGAATAAAGTATAAAGTTTATCTGAGCTCCTATATTTTCCAATATTCATACTGAAAGGTAATCTGGATGCTGCTTTCTACCCAGGCCACTAAACATTCACAAACTGCTGACACAAGTTAGTCAGAGACAAAAAAAGAATAATCAGTGCGCTGTCAGAGATTCTCACAGCACTTTGGCTCCCTCATGTGGCTCTCTGAAATAACAACAAACCTGAGGACCAGGCAAAAATTGAGAACACAATTTGGGGTGATGATGAATAAAATAAGAAATTTAAAAAACGAAAGGAAGAGAAGGAAAGAGTGTAAGTGATTCAGTGACTGTAGTGGGAAACACTGGAGCTAAATGACCATGGCTGTAAAAATATTTTTTCCCATGTGTCAAATTTTCAAATAAAATGATGAAAGCCACATTTTATTTTGATATCTTATTTATTTATTTTTCATAACGTGGTTATTTAGGAAACATGTCAAGGTACCACTAATACTGTCCTCTGTGTGTGGTTTCACAGTGTAGTGGTTATCATGTCTGCTTTACACGCAGAAGGTCCTGGGTTCAATCCCCAGTGAACCCCTGAATTTATATTAACCTTTATATTAAAAGAAGAAAATACTGTACCATGCATGTATTGACTCCAATGCCCATCTCACACACTCCTGTGGGTTTATGAAACCGCTATTTCATGCTTGAATTTCACATAAAGGCTATACAACACATGGATGTACTTACTTTTATGTCACCCATTAATTTCTGACTCTGAGTTTTGAAGCCCATTTCTGACTAGTTTGTATTGGTAATGCTTTATTCAAGTTGGGACGACATAGGCCTTTAGCCTCTTTGCAGACAGCTCGGGGCTGCCTGCCTGTCAGTCAAATCAACCATATCTTTGTAGAGAAAACTAGTACATTTGATAACTTTGAAAAGAAGGTTTAAAAAAAGAATAGATACTGTACAGTGTGGTCTGATGCAGAAAAGACCTATTTGGACCAAACTTTTTTTTTTGTTTTTTTTTAATAAGTAGAATGTGAAAGTGTTTTTTCTACTTTTGGTTTGGTGTGTATGTGGTTTCCAATGTTTCTACAGTCCACCTCAAGTGGACACTTGTTGAACTGCAGTTTTTAGTTCTTCTGCATAGACTTCATATTTTATGACCTTCGGTTGCCACTTGGTTTCACTTTCACAGAACAGATTTATGATGTATCTTTTTTTCACTTCTGCACTTTTCATAGCTGAATGTGTGACCATGACAATAGACAGGAGATACACAGTTTGTGTATAAAAGTTTTTTTAAAAAAAGTCACTTACATAAAGAGAGAAGTAACAATGAATGCAACATCAAGAGTGGGTGTATTGGTGTGTGAGGTGTTGAAGAGTGTACCAACACAAAAGACTGACGAAAAAATGGTGCAAGCTGGTCAATTGTTAAGAGACACAGATAAAGAGCAAGATAGCAGAAGGCACTCTTTTTTTAATCAAGCAGGGCCCATCATAACTAACACCATTAAGAGTATCACTTGTGGGTCCACGAATGCTCCATTTGTTTTCACTCTTTTCTCTTTATTTTAATCCTGATTCTTTTTTTCCCCCAAACAAATCCCTGATGCAGAACTGACATTGTGCCAAAACTATCTAGTTCCATAAACACTGATCTTAATGCAAACAAACTGCTGTTGTCCTCTTCCACAAAGTAAATTCTGCAGATCGCAGAGGTTTTTTTTTTTTTTTTTACTGGTCTTTTGTTTGTAATGTAGTTTTCAGTGATAGATATTTGTACCTTGTCAGAACTTAAGTACATACACACACTCGCACACTGAGGATTGAATATGTGGGAGGAGGTATTCACACCACACACTGATGAAGTTTTAGTGAACTGTCTGTCACACGAGGGACCAGGACAAACGCCCACGCTTGTCTCCTCTCCCGGAACTCTGCTCTTAGTACGTGTGTGTGTGTGTGTGTGTGTGTGTGTGTGTGTGTGTGTGTGTGTGTGTGTGTGTGTGTGTCTTCCTGTTGTTTTAGATTCCTCTTCACTCCCCCACTGCTGCCAATCCATGACCTCTGACCTCTCCTGAACCCAGCTGTCAGCTGTCCTGGATCGCATGAGACAACTTTCTCTTTCCATTGACTTTTTTTTTTGCCCCTCTCAGTTTCCTATCACGTCTCTGTTCATTATAACAACTTGTCACATTCAAACTTGGAGGAGAGTTGTTTAAATCGGGGACACATGAGTTTCTCACTTTTATTTTTTTAAGCTGATTCTCATTTTAAAAAGGCTCCTTGAATGTCTTATTCTTCTTCCTGTTTTTTTTTTCAACATTTAGATGAAAGATTTCATCTGGTTGAAAGTTTGGGGGTCTTTTAATTATGTATTGGTTTCAGTGGTATAATTTGACTTTGATGGTTTTATTTTCTCCTGTTTTTTTTGTCTTAGGTTGCCAGGGCTGAAAATAAAAAAAAAACTGAATGAACTTCTTTGTGGTTAAAAAAAACCCAAAACTGACTCCAGTTGTATTATTTGATCTACATTAAGTTGTGATTGCTCACATTGTATCACCCTCTTGTGGTGGAAAAAGAAACTACAGGCTGGGATCAACCCCCTGACAATCGTTTTTTGTGTGTGTTGTCACGGACATCAAAGCAATAAAATAAACTGGGTTTGGCACTTTCTGTAAAACTCTTTTCTTGTTCTTCTTGAGCATGTATATATCTTCACTCATGTTATTCTGTTATCCTGTTTTGATTATTCGATCAAGTATGACTCAAACAGCAGCAGAACACAGAAGACAAACTGAGGTCAAGCCACCAGAGGAAACATTTTTATGCATCACCAGCAGCCAGAAATCTCTGCACCTGGATTTGAGTCACAACAAGCACGGCTGCTGAGTCACATCATTGACTCCGTAAAGTCACACCACCATGCAGGACAATCATGAGGCACACTTACAGGCTCTTTGTCCATCATAACATCACTGTCACACAGTGTGAAGCTACAGGTATCAGAGGAAATGCTGTTTGCTCCAGATGCCTATAAGAGTCACACAATATTCTTAACACTCATTTTGCTCTCATACTGGCTGGACAGTTAGACTTGCAGCCTCACAATGAACAAATAAAGACTCAATACAGAACAACAACAACAACAAAAAAAGATCCAAAAGTTGTTAAAAATACTTAGTTTCTGATTTTATAACTTAAGCTCAAGGACAGGACACGTAACTTTGATCTAAATATGAATGGGACATAAATATGCATATGTGCCTACATTAATTATTTCAACACATTGTGTATATCAAGTAATTTTCTAAGCCTTAAAAGTTTGTTTTTTGTTTTTTTTTTAAAAATGGCAGCATGATGAAAACTTTGCCTGAACTTTTCCTCCAAACAACCAGAAATTTAAATATCTTTATCAACTGAAAGAAATGATGAAAAACAGAATAAATGACATTAAGCGTCTATGAGGAATTTTCTGTTTGTGTTGAATCTTGTGCCCACCAATTGACTGATTTGGTAACTGTAAAAACCTCAACAGAAACACAATACCATGCTCTGTAAAAAGTCAGATGCATCAATCACCATTACTTTCTAATGTTAAACATATGTGGAAAAAAATGTCATATCTGTAGCTCACAGTTTATCAGTCTGACACCCACCCCCTGACAGATATTTGGAAAAGCTTTGATGAAATTATCATTCATCAAGTGGGGGGTTGCAGTCTTTGTCATGACAAGCTAAAAAGTCCTCACAGCAGCTTTAAAGAAAGTAAATTATTGTGTAAATTATTTATGTAATAGGCGATATGGACGCCTTTAGATTTACAAATAAAAGCAGCGGTATTGTGAAAGGGTTTGTGTTAGAGGATTCATATGTTTTCTTGGGTGAAGGCACAGCAACTACTGAGCATCTCTTCATATGTTTTTAATGTCAGAATGAATAAATAACTCTTTTGAATTAAGCATGGTTATATTAAACATCAACTTTGATGAACGTTATGAGGTTTAAGTGACTCAGAGACTAAACCAGTAAGTCAGGTGCTTATGACTTGCGGCGCTGTTTTGAAATCTTACACTAAATATCCTCTCTACTCTCATCAAAACTCATTACCTCTCCTCATATACATAATCCTCATTAATCCTTCTTGTGCTCATGAACAACGTGTGAAAAAAGAGAAAAAACACTCTTTGAAATGAGAGTCCGCTTCACTCCCGCTTTGGCGCCTTTGGACAAAAATATCTCAGGATACCATTAAAAAATGTCAAATTCAATTATGCCTTTCTCTCTTTGGGATCTGATTAGCCATCACACACACAGACACACAGACACAACCTCACACACTCATGGAAACACACACACATACACACTCACCCTTGTGTAAAAAAGTGAATGAAAGAAGAGGAAGTCCTGAGGGCTTTGAAAGCCTGATTGGGAGAAAGCTCTTGTGCTGTGGAGAAAGGAGAAGGTGAATAACAGCTCTGGTAGCCGGCAGCAGCACAAAGTGAAGTGGAGGGCTCCATTCTCCCTGCCAGAGAGGGAGACCCCTCACAGGGGGTGGGTGAGGGACCAGAGGGCCCTCGGCAGCCCGGGACCCTTGCTTAATGAGAAATTCCTGGGGATTTAGAGGGGCGCAGAGGTCTTCATTTTCTCACTGCGCCCACGGGCCCCCGGTAGCCGGGTGCTGAGGGTTCTCTTTCAGCCCCCCAAACATCCCCAGAGGAAGGGAGAGTCCCCCCATTCAACAAGAGCAGGGGCCCGCCTGCCTGCTGGATTATGTATATGAGATGTGGGTTGTAGGATCACAACCTGCCACCTTCTGCACACTGCAAGAAATGTCAAGTCATTTAAAGCTGCACCTGCCTTCACAAAGTGGTGCTTAAGCAGGGTGGGGCGTCCCAGCCCCACTAATTAAGATGCTGTTCATTCAGGCTGATGAGTGACAGACAGGAAGATCAGAGAAAAAAAACATCCACACTCAGGAGAAAAACAACAACAACAAGGCAGTGCCAACACTTAAACACTTCAGCTTAAAATCCACAGAACATCTTCCTATCTGCAGAATCTGACAGTGGTTTTCAATTACTCACAAAAAGCATTACAAGCTGACGCACAGGGAAATGATTTAATATCATTAAAGATGCTACAGATTGACATTGGGGATTGAAAAAGACAAATAATCATCTCTGATGCAGTGATCAGAAAAATCAGAGAAGTAAAACAGGAGTTTCTTCACACTCACAAGATCAGATGTTCACACAAGATAAATAGTATAAACTGAAATTGCACAAACTAACTCACACGAACAAGGTGATCATTTGTTCAGGAAAAAGAATTTGTTCAGACAAGATAATCTTGTGCACACAGGATTGAAGATTAAGTGTACATGATCATTTTTATGCTCAAGATAACCTCTACCAAGAAGACTTTTTTTTTTGACAAATAGGATATGAGCAATATTCACCTGAAAAGTCCAGAAAAATTTACTAAATGATAATACAAATGATATTGAAAAACAAAAATGACGTCTGGATTCCTTTCAATTAGTGAAAAAGATCTGGCGATTGGATTAGAAAAAAAAGTTTCTTGTACCAAGACATTAGTCTAATTTTGATAAATTGGACGAGCAGATTTTTCTTATCACATTGGCAGATTTGGTTTTTACTTGTTTAAAGCAATTCAGATGTCACAAGGTTTTTGAATGTCTTTTATTGAGAATTTTTTTTAGGACTTGTCAGGTGAATGTAGCTCATATTAAGTCTAAAAAGACAATATTTACTAAAAATCCGACATAAACACTTGCTTAGATTCCAGTTTTTGCAGTGTAAGAACTTATTCAAACAAGATAATTTTGTAGCCACAAGATGATAACTTCTATGTCAAAGGTTGCAAATCGTGAGCACAGGTTTAAAATGATCTCATTTGAGAAACTTCAGGACCTCTAAAGCAATGTATTGTGTAATATAAAAACTTGAGATCATCATGTTTATTTTTTCATAACCACTGTCTGAAGATGTCGGGGTGTCGTTATGAATCCAGCTCATGAGAGAGTTAATTTTCCAAAGTGTGATTATAAGAATGTGTGGGCTTTGAGGGGCCGCTCGCCTCCAGCTGCCCCTGTCAGAGCCTCACAGCACCAGCCCTTTGGACCCACTCTGGCCTGGGCCCCCTGCCTGTGACTCTTTTACAACGGGTCCCCTCGGTTAAGCGTCAGATCTGGAGGACCAGGGCGTTGGATATTGTGTGGAGAGAGCTCTCACTGAGGATCGACTCGGCTGCTGATACAAACAAACCCCAGGTGGCTGTTTGACAGCTTCACAGGTAGAGACAGCGTCCTCTCTTGGCCCTGGGCTTCTTGGAAAGCTGGTATTCAGGACGGAGCATCTGGAAGTGGAGCAGCTTCACTGTAAGAGTCTATGTCTACATCTTTTTCAGTGTCAATCACACCAACAGGGGAGGTTTAGCCTGGACTGACCCGCATTGAGACAAAACATGGAGTAGAAACGAGGCTCTGGAGCTATGTTTGTTCTGCGTTGGTCAGTGATGTTTGAGGACCAAGCAGCTCTTTTCTTAAACTCAAAGCACAGCCAGAGGCTTCAGCAGAAGAAAATTAGATCACTAGTGAAGCACTCAGTGTGATGTGGACACACTGCTTTGGATCATTGAGCATCTATTCTGGTTTGAGAAATCAATGCTTTCACTTGACCATCGAGAACAGAAATACACTGCCTGGCCAAAAAAAAAGTCACCACCTGGACTTAACTAAGCAAATAGGTACAAGCCTCCTATTAGATAATTAATGCATTGATGGTTATCTTTCAGCTGGCAACAAGTTATTCAACCCCAGCTGATGCAATCAAAGTAACTTAGGTTAAGAACTGTCCAACGCATTATTACAAACTGAAAGGATGTTGGGGAACCATTGCCTTCCAGGAGGAAATATGATCGGAGAAAAATCCTGAATGATCATGAGCAGCTTTCATTTAAATCTTTGGCCTAATCAAATCAAAGAAAAACAACAGTATAACTCAGGAGTATGTTTAATAGTGAAAGTAAGAGTATTTCCACACACACAATGCAAAGGGAACTCAAAGGATTGGGACTGAACAGCTGTGTAGCTTTAAGAAAACCCCTAATCATTGAGGCTAACCAGAAAAAAAGGCTTGGGGTCCAGATTTACCTTGCTCAGAGTGATGGGCGCATCAGGATAAGAAGAGAGGCAGGTATAGAGATGCACCCATTATGCATAGTGCCTACTGTACAAGCCTGTGGAGGCAGTGCTGTGATTTGGGGTTGCTTATCTAAACTTACCAAAACAATGCCAAGGTGAATGTGTGCTGTGATCAAATCTAAAGGAGGTCCATCCAAATATAAGAATGTGTGACCTTTTTTTGTGGTGACTTTCATTTTGGCCAGGTAGTATCTGCACTTCACCCTCGAAAGAGTTATGGTCAGGATAAGTTTTGCTTTTCATAAATCCAAATTTTTAGGTTCCAAGTCTATAAATAAGACACCAGCATAACATGAGATGAGTGCTTGGTTCAGTCTCATCTCTGAAACTCTGTCTGTCTGAGTTTGAAGCTGAACAACCACTGAGTTTATTTCTGTTCTGTGGACACAGTGACCATCGAAAACCGCCTTTGAATCTGCACCCATCTGAACAAACCACTTTGAGATCCTTGAGGCTCAAATCCAGGACACACAGGAGAAAAAAAAAAAACCTGAGTGCCGCTTTTTCCCTCCGGCTAAAAATGAAACATCCAAGAGCTGCTTGTTCAGAATTAAACACAAGACTAAAGAAGTCGTCTTTGCAGGAGAAATGTCCGGCTAATTGGTTTGTTAAGACGAGAGAGGGTGTGAGGAGAGAGACAGGGAGAGAAATTTCCCCTTTCTTTCAGTCCAGACAGGTTAAATGTGCAGTTAGGCCGGCACAATGGAGCCGTCCTTTCACATGCAAAGATGAGGTATATGGAGCGAGCCTGGTTTTGTGGCCAGTGATCAGACTTCAATTGAAAGGCACCAAACCGTGACGGTATCCCCTCCCCTCCAATCCCTCCCACTCTTCCCTTCTCCAGCTTGCATCCATATTTTGCTCCATCTACTACATTTTTTTCTGATTTTAAAGAACTATGTTTATACTGGATGCCTCTGTGGCTCAATGGAAATTGGGGCTGATGGAGCTGTTGATATAACTTTGTAATCTTGGTTTGTTTAGTCTTAATAAGTTTGTTTTATTTCTAAAACAGATACTGAATCAAATTTGATATGATTAGTGTTCTTATCATTCAAGAAATTTAAAACCTGGTCCCACTTTTGCCCCCCCACATCACTCAAAACTACATTTTCGGATGCTCACAAAATCTTCTCACAACACTCCTGCTCCACATGATAGTGCAGTCTGCTTCTAAGTGTCTGATTTGGGGCTGATCAATATGGGTTTTTTTAAGGGCAGATACCTATTTTTTTCCCATCACCCTCAGCTGATGACCGATACAGGCTGCTGTTTTTCTTGGGCCAATATTTGGTACTGATACTGCTTTTGCTTCCTCAATTTTCATAATAAAAATGACATAATGTCATTAAATACTACAGGTCTCAATTTGAAAATAAGGAACATTATTGAACTATATGTAATACTAAAACAAGATGGAAAAGAGATATAGAATATGTTGTAAACAGTTAAGTCTTTTTCCAACTTTATCAAACATATTTTGATATAGTTTTGAAGTTGCTTCACTCTGCAGTCTGCAATCAGGGGAGGAGCAAGGCATGGACCGAACATGGACTGTAGCGTCTCCTAGCAACAAAGAGCTGCCCTCGGATGCCTTTCTGTGAATCATGCAAATATATCGGCGAGCCCACCAGTGTATTAGCCGATGCTGATAGAAGTGAAAAACACACATTTTTTCCTAACTCTGCAGTTTAGAAGATATTAAGATCACAAGCTCGTCCAATCAGAGGCACAGCTCAGATCACATGACTGACAGGCGCCCAGTCCCTGTTTGTGTGGAGACTCATCCGTCCCATTTCCAATATGGCCACACCAACTGTTTTAACTCTGTTTCAGTCACAGATAGGTGAGGTCGCTGAGACTGTGTCAGTTTATTATACAGTCTATGATTTTTTCAACACATCTTACATTATAGTTATTCATAACGAAACGCTTTGATGTGTAGTTTCAACTGAGTGTCTTATAGGTAAGTGAGAAAGAGGTGAACAGGTGGCAACGTAAATTACAATCCTCATGGGGTGAGTGGCAATCTGATGGGAAGCTAATTGTGAACACTATTTTACATTGTTTTGCGACTGAGAAAACAGACAAGGGTTATGGTTAGTGAAATGTGCTGGGATTTCTTTCTGTGGATTGATTTGATATGATGTTTGTGATTAGGAGTCGATTTTATTGTTAGGACTTCATGGGTGTTGCTTTAAAGGTTTAGATTAATCAGAATCAAGAAATTAAGAAGAAGAAGAGGAAAATGATTAAATCAGAAGCAGATAAATGGAAATAAAATTATTAACCCTCTCATTAGTGACTGTTTAACCGACAAGTTTAGCTGCTAACAGTTCATCTCTAAAGAAAAGGGGATGGTAGAAAAAAAAGGTTTGGGGGTGGTAGTTGAGGGATATTTGGTGGTGTCATCCAAAGACCGAAGCCGTGAAATGGTGCTTGTAAAAGCTTGGCGCTGGCCGCCTCATTGAGTTGTCAATCCGCCCGGCAGGTCCCCCATATGATGAGACCTGTCAGAGAGAGAGCAGGAGGGGTGGGGATGACCTAATGCTAAATCACCTCCCTCCCTTTTCTCCTTTGAGAGCTTTGAGTGACACCCCCATCAGCCCTCAATACGACCTCCCGTGGCGCCATGGCAGCAGACGGACCAGACCAATCAGGACACTGGGCGAGAGCTGAGTGGTCAACCGGGGAAGATTAAACACTGGAAGAGAATCAAGAAACACAGGTGGTGGAGAAAATAATAAAACACTTTACAGAGAGGCAGTTTTCAGAGGGGAGAAACAAACACATGCTTAACCAGGCTGATTACAAACTCAATTACAGCAGAAGATCAAGAAATCTGGCTTCAGCATGTTGTGGTTTTTAAATTATGTTAATTTATGATCAGAGATGAGGACGGAGGATTTCTTGGAGGATCCGTGTGTCACCATGTTTCCTGCAGTCTATAATTTTAGTTATTGTAGCAGCAGCCACATTTGAAGTGTTTCAGACATCTCGGTGGCAGATTGCTATGCTAACAGCCTCATCATTGGCCTTTGCTTCTTCGTCACCTCCTTCCACCTATCACACCATGTCTTTGTCTGACTCTGTCTCTCAGAGTTCGGCTCTGGACCAGACGTATTGTCCTTCTTTGACGATTTGACATCTCTGTCTGTCACCGAGATGCAGACACAAAGACACAAAAACATACATGGCAACACACCCCGGTCAGAGTCTGGCATCCTGACAGATTCTCATACAAAGGTTACATGTCAATCTGATCTGACAACCATGATAAAGACTTATAATGTGGGTCAGACTCTGGAATTAAAAAGAAATTCGACCCCGAATAGATCTTTTTAAAGACATTGCGCATGCACATTGTGATATATCTGAGAGGTATGAAGGTAATTTAAGGTCACATGAACTAAAACTATGCAATTATAGATGTTTTGGTGTGTGCGCGCTGGGTACTTATTGGTCTGGAGCGTTTCTAAATATAAATCCTAATGTTGACATCACTCAAAGAGGTAAAACAACTTTTTGCAGTTAGATGAGGACATATAAGCTCCTCCCATACTGCAAAACTGAAATCTAAGCGAGTATTTATGTCCTATTTTTGTAGGAAATATCTTTTTAGACTAAATTGGAGCCACATTTTCTGTTGCGGTACAGATAAATGCCGTATTTCAAGATACTAAAAGAAGAAATGATGTCTGAATTTCTTGTAATGAGTAAAAATAATCTACCAATCATAATAAACTTTGCTTGTTAAGTTTCTTGAAATGACAATAATGTCTTCATTCAAGAAACCTTTTTTTTTCCTTGTTGCAAGAAATTCAGACGTCATTTTTAGTCTTCAACTTACTTGAAACAAGATATTGTCCTGGTCTGGTCTAGTAAATATGGCTCATATTAAGTCTTAAAAGACATTATCTACCAAAATTTGGACATAAATACTTGCTTGAATTTCATTTTTTTGCCGTGTTTGTTGTATTTCTGGATTAACATATCAGACCATACTGTGCAGCAGGTCAAATGTCAAAGTTAAACAGATGTTTTGGTCTTTTTTCTCATTAAAAATGCTTGAAAGACATAATAAATGTTAGACCCACCTGGTAAGTAAAGAAATATCTGAAGTCAAAACAAAACAAAACAAAAATCAAACTGGAATTGCTTGAATGATGAAAAATCTGCCGGAAAAAGCCCCAAGAATAATTTACTTTCCATAGTTATTGAATTCGGAAAATATCCTTATTTTAAGAACATGTCATTATTATAAATTCTACTGGCAGACTTTTTGTACTCTTTACAAGCAAACTGTTTATTTTTTCACTAAAAGTCAGCTCAAAAGAAAACCGTTGGACTGAAAAATACTGTCTGTAACTCACCCAGACAATTTGACTTCATGTTTCCAAACAGGGGTTACATGTTGGGTAAAAGAAAAGGACTCCAACAAAGGTCTGTGTTTGGATTTCAGCCATAATTATACAGCCAAGAAGTTTCCAAATACCCAACAAATCTACCACACAGACAATTTGATTCCTGTGTAAAGTCAGCATCGGTCATTCGAAAGTCTGTTCTCTGAATCATCCGTGTTTGTTGTGTGCTGTGGTCAGGTTTCATGTAATGACCTTCATTTGTTTGAAATGTAAACTTGAGTCTTTAAATTTGAGATTCAAAGTTGGAGGGAGCTCCTGGAAAGAGGGACAGAGCGAGGAGGATTTGCATTGAGTCATCGTGTCATTGAGTCAGAGTAGTAATATGTTTCAACATCACTGAGAAACAGAAAACTTTGATGGAAAGTCTGTCGTGTATCCTTTAAAGAATCCCTATTTATGCTGATTATCCCTTATTTTGAGATGACGCACTATTCTTCAGTCTTGGCTCAATCACATCAGACATTTCAAGGATTCTCTTGAGAAAATGAAAGATCCAACAAAGTTTTAATTTTGTCTTAAATCCTTGCCGTGTTTGTGTTTGAAAATATACATCAACTCAAATTCAAAAAGTGTTCAAGACCAGCTACACATTCAGTCAGGAGAGTAATCCAATAAAGTTACATTGTAATATTAATAGATTTGTTTACTGTTTCTTATGCGAGTTAGCTGAACACACTAACTAGTTTATCTTGAGTGAGGACATATGACTTGAAACAACCCTAATGTTCTATTTTGAGTTTAGGAAAACACAAGTTTGCCACTCTTTCTAGAAACATGGCATCCAAACTGTAACAACTCGTCAGCGAGTTGTAGGTGTAAAGTGAAGTGTAAAAATTCTGAGTAAATGGTGCATTCGCTCTCTGTAACATGAAGGCATAAAAGACTTGAAAGTTAACTTTAAAAGTTGTTAAGGAAACAGACAAACTCCAGTGAGTACGCTGCAAAAACTGAAATCGAAACAAATCATTCTGTCTTATTTGTAGTAAAAGTTGAAAGTTTTTTCTTATCTCATTGGCAGACTTTTTTGACTTGTTACAAGCAATTCAGACCTCATTTTTGTCTTTAAAAAACTTGAAACAAGACACTTTTATGACCTGGTCTAGTGAATGTGGCTCCTATCAAGAATAATAAGATAAATTTTACTGAAAATAAGAAATAATGACTTGTTTAGATTTCAGGTTTTGCAGTGTAGCCGGGACTCCTGGACATCAGAAGTGACAACAACAGTTACACAGAAACATGTGGAACGACTTTGAGACTCAGACAAAGTGTCTTGTTCCAGGAGTTAAAAAGGGAGAGTCTATATTTTAGTGCCGTCAGAAGTGGGCGGTTTGTCCCGCTTTGCTTGGCGCGGCTCGGCCCAGGAGGCCCTCTGGGACCGGCCTTGTTTATTTGGACAGCAGGCAGTAATGTGGCGAGCTGCAGCCTGGGAGGCTGACCAGGAATGTGGCTGAAGGTCTCATCTGGCCTCATCAAAAGATGACCGTGAGCCTCTCAACACTGAGATTACTGCGCGCTCTGCCAAACCCACAGAAACATACAGTCTGGAGAACACTTACTGGCACAATAAAAGGCAAAATAAGGACACTTAACTAAAATAAAAATCATTTTACTCTTTCATAGAGAGCCCCACTGTTATCCCTCTTGTCTGTGTCTCTTCACCAGCATATAATTTGTCTGCTATTCTGTCTTTTCAAGCACTCTAGTGTTTCTTCAAGTTGCAACCTGGTTTAACTTTAATTCAGATGGAATAACATGGAATGAATAAAAGATCTTATTCACCTAACTTCTTTATGATTTTACCACCGAAAGATCACAACTTTTCTTGCTTTAAGATATGCCACTTTTCAAGATAATTTCATGTACTCTCTAACATAAATTGATGGAAAAATGCAGTGGATGCAGCAAGAAACTTGACAGAGAGGGCTAGAGAACAAGGAAAGAAGATCATCCCAATCCCCAGAGACAAAACATCACTCCTGCCCACTTAATGAGAAAAAAAATTTCCTGACTTCATATGGAAACTTCAGGCTGTCAGGCAAAATAGCAGGTGTGAAGGGTTAAATTTCTCACACAAAAGCAGCTCACCTTGAAAATTACAATTTTTAGATGCTCTTCATTTGTGTGAATAAAGATAAAAATGAAGCTTTGTCACTTGAAAGCAGTCAACCAATTAAGTTTGTTTCTCCCTTTTTAGGTGGGTTTGGAGTAAAAAAAAAAAAGCTGTGGCATAAGTTCAGTCACAAAGACTGAAATCTCATCTCTGCTCAGTCTTTGTAGTTTGGTGGTATCACTGTTGGCATTATGTAGGTCTCGTCTCAAATTGTCAACTTGTAACACTATCTACCTCAAACTTTCATACAAGTTAAGGCCTTATAGAAAAGTGACATAAATCAGCAAGACACCACACGTTGTCTGAGCTAAACACTGAAATAACGCTCAGTAAACCATCACAATAGAAGTAGCATTGAAACACTGGACTGGAGAACCACAGTGAGCCCAGTGTTTCAGAGCAGCTCCCCTGACATCCTGCTCTTCCTCTCCTCTCACCTTTAATTGGTCGGAGCGGCTGCTGGCCTGTCAGGACGTCTCGGCGCTGCGTGACGCCTGCGCTCCCCTCCCTCACAGCTCAGACAGAAAGGCCTCTGTCTGCCACAGTTTCCATGAGCCACGGTGATTTTACCTGTTCTGTTCATTTCTATTGTGAGTTATGACTTTATAAAAGTCAACTCCGGCCAAAGAGTCTAATTTTAGCGGCAGTAGGCAGCATAAATATTTTACTATTTTATACAGTTGGTGGGACTTTCCTGTGTGTCGGCTGGTAATCCCATTTGGGTCGACAGAACCTGGAAAATACAAAATGTTGTATTTGTCTGATCAGGATACAGTAAGTTTTTCACTTATAGCAATTGTGTCATGTATCAAATGTCATTTCAGAAAGTGTATGGCTCAAAGACTAAAGTATATAAAAAAATACCTTGACATGAGTATTATTGCAAAAGCCAAGCTGAGGAGGTTTTGTGGATGCAAAACCATTTGTGCTGACACAAATGCCACATTATTTTGTGTTTCCTCCCCACTTCAGCCAGTTGTCATCAGAAAGGATTAGCCTGATAACTTGATTATAGTAATACTTTAAATTACGTGTATTTTTCATGCAGAAGGACATAGCAAGTTTTCCTTATTGTGACTAATGGCACGGCTAACTGGGTGTGACCAACATTCTTTTGAATCTCGACTGCACCTACAGATTTTATGACCTCATGTCAGCTTATGAACATGTCCCACTCCATGTCACATTTGCTGTTATTTATCAAAACAGATAATGTTCGATTTTTACCTGGCGGACAATCTTTTCAGGATTTTACTTAATTGGTCATATCCTTATCTTAAGCATTCATTTTTTTGACCAATCAATGGACTTTGCATTAACTTGAATGATCTCTCTACAGCTTCTTCTTTTCATTTTGTTTTGTTTTTATTGTTGTTTTAGAAGTTAAATAGTTTAGTAGCCGGCTACATTTAGTGCTACTCACAGCCCGATGCTCTGAGACATGTCTGTACCATTAATGAATCCTGGTTGCATCCTACCAGTGCTCATCTACCAAGCAGAGCAAATATAACCTGGCTTTTTGTTTTATTGATAGACCCTCTGGTTTGCACAGATCATTGCAGTATTAACTGCTGCATGTGAGCAAGAATGAACATTAATACAAACAGGTTAGCCTGAATTTCAGCCGATAGCCTGTGCTCTGCACTGTAAAAACGGAAATCTAAGCAAGTCATTTTGTCTTATTTGTAGTAAAAATTGTCTTATTTTTCTTGATTTGAGCCACATTCACCAGATCAGATCAGATCTTGCTTAGATTTCCGTTTTGCAGTGTATCACATCAGGAGGCTAGGAATTAGCATTTGAAGGTAACCTATTTTGGTGCTGATTATCTCATTTTAAAGTGGGGATTTTGACCAGGCATACATCTATGGATGAGACTTTTTGAGATATCTTAAAAAGTCCTTGCAGTCCCCTTAAGGTAGTAGTGACTAACATAACCTTTAGCAGCTTGGTTATTTTTGTTCTTTCTACATCCATACCTCCATAGTTTTGCCTTTTTTCCCCTTATACATCATTCAACATTCTTTCATCCAGCTCCCTATGGAGAAAAAGAAACAGTACTTGTTGAAACCTGTGAGCACATATGATCAGAAGCTGTTAGATTAAAATTTAGACTTCAAAGTTCTGAACCTTAGAAACAGCAAATAAACAAAGAGCAGTTCTTGTCCTCTGTTTGATACATTGAGATAAAACTGTCTATCTCCTTGAAAGCTTCAGTTTTGAACATTTAAGCCATAATTACAGACTGTTGGGCATGTAAAAACATTAGCATCCACGATTGTGTTTGGCATTGACAACCTCCCGCTTAAACTTCTTAAAAAGCTGTATTCATTTTCAAGTATTTCACAGCCATAATTGTAGACTGTGAGGTGTGTAAACACGTTGCTGTGTCCAATAACTGAATCAACTAAAATCATTCATGTGCTTTTGTGGGAACACTGGTGCTTCAAACGGTTTTCTGTGTTTGTCTCGAATCAGTCTCTTTGTCTCTGCATCATTAACGTCTTGTGGAAGAGACCCTGGTTTTCGGTGACATCTCTCTGTCTGTCTCTGTGTAGACTGACCCGTAGCTGTGTGGTCAGACGGTGGCGACAGTTTGAGCCTCCCGGTCACCGGGGCTCTCGCCAGACTGTCTCACTCCTACAGTGCCAGGCATAGACTGGAGACAGACAGGTGCCTTTCTATGTCCCAAGACTCTCTGGGGAAAATAGATTGTAACTCGTGCTGGAGGCTTTAAAAGTACACTAAACAAAGACTTAGACATTCAGAAATCACACGACACTTTGAGGAACATTGTTTCCAGTATTTGTAAGACAACATTCTCGGTTATTCTGTTTTTATTTGGTCTTGAGGCGATCGTTCAAAGGAAACTGCCTTTAGATTCTTGAAGCACTTCACCTATTTTCTCCTGAAATGTGTCAACAGGATGAGTGGTACCACATTTTCCATGGGAGCTAACGCATCCTGCGGTCATCACTGAAGTGTCACAGTGACCAGCTGAAGACGCTTTCGGGCTATTGTGCTGTATCATGCTGCTCTGGTTGCTGCAAATAATTGTAAACTAGAATGGGGCCTGTGTCTATTTAAAGTTTTTTTTTTGCACAAGTAGTGTCCAAAACGTCATTTTCAGAGGGCCTTCCTCGGGTTCAGTGTGCTCTTTTAGAAAAACTGTCACATGGCAATTCCACTTCATGATGTGATTATTGAAGCTGTTAAAAATTGCGCTGTATGCTCAACATTTGTCTTTATAAAAGGAAATTTTACAAAGAAAATGTAAGAACAATAGATAGTAAATGTGTCAGGACATTAGCAGCAGGTCTGGACCCTGAGATTGAACCTTCAAAATTAATGCTAGACTCAGTTTCCAAGGTTGGAAACTTCATCAAAGTTGATATCTGAAGTTTTACCCCTTCTAGGTTTTTATTTGACTGTACAGGAGGAATTAAATAATCAAGCATGGCAATGATCGGAAAGTTGAATTTTGCGTTTCCACAGCCAACCATGCTAATAAATCCAACGAAGAAGAAAAATGTGACACAGTAAACAAAAAGATGCTGTTTCGTGATGCCATTTTCCAGACCAAAAGAAAGTTATCTTCACAAAGTTGTCTGGAAATTTAAACATGGCAGGATTATTCGTAGTTCTTCATTACTGCTGTCGCACTGGAAGTGACCTTTCTTTCCACCGATCAACAGACTGCAGTATTTATAGCTCCATCTTCTGGGGATGGATCAGTCTGGCACCTCAGCAGAAGGACACCAAAAAGTAAGACAGGTAGTTAATTTGGTGATTTGTCCCAGTTTTAGTCAGAGGAAACGCCACAAAATGCATGTTGTACTGAGTCGAACTGAACTGGGAACAGGGTTTATGTGACTGATTCAATATGTGGTCATGGTGTTGGAAAGAATAATGTTTAGAATTACAGCAAAGAAACATTATCATGTAATGTTTCAGGTGATATGAATTCCCAGCACCTGCATTCATATTTTAGGACACCTATTTGAATGTGTGCGTTGTTTTGAAAAATAGAAACATTTGAAGTTTACTTTGGAACAAGCCCGACCCCATGGCCGACCTCCAAGTGAGAGCAGAGGGTTGTTCTCGCTGCCCTCCTCCTCTGACCAGGACAGCTGCTCCTTGTCTTGTCTCCACAGTTTGTGGCTGAAAGTTAAGTCAAACAAACAGAGGGAGGAGCACTCGTTTGTCATCACTGCTACAAGCACAACAATCACAGACATACCAGAGAGATCAGAGGCACAAACATCTGTCTGATGTTATCAAAATGTGTCCTTGTGATATTGATAAGTTTAAAGTTGCATTCTTTCAGTTTGACAGCTGTAGCCTCATTGACACCTTCCGAGAAAGACAAAGATTTCTGTGAGTGCTTCAAAGTTTATTTGATAGAACTTCACAAAAAAAGCAGAATAAAAGCTCAAGACCCATAAATTGTACTTCTCTCCTGTATGCTACATATAAAAGGTGCCCAAACGTCCTCTTTTGCCCGTACATGTCCTCTATTTTGGTGGTAAAATTAAGTCACGGGGATTTTATAAAATTCCCAAACTGTCCGAGTTTTTCTCAACTTCTTCTACAGAACATTGATATTTATAATAAAACGCAGCACTACACTGGGTTACATTCTCACCAAGATTTTGAGGCATTATTTATTTATTTTTTTGAACAAAAGAAATACACATTTCTCTTTTTTCTTTTATCAAGTAAAGTCAAAGTTTTGAGATAAAAAAAAATATGAGTGAAAAAGTTGAGATTTTGAGATAAGAGTAGAAATTTTAAGAAAATTAAGTCAAAAATTCGAAATAACAGAGGAAAAATTAAGAGGGAAAAAGTCAGAATTTTGAGACAAAGGTTGAAATTTGACCTTCGATCCCAAAAGTCCAACTTAATATTGGCAAAAAGAAAAATCTAAACAAAACCAGTTTTCCATTTTTATGCTTTGAACTGGCAGAAAAGTGCTGCTTTATGTTATATTTGTTGACATTATAGAAAATTTAGCCTTCGAAAAGAAAAGGGGTGTTTTAAATACATGTCTGGGTTATGGAATAACTTTGAGGATCTTTGGGTACTTTTGCAGATCCTCTTTTTGGGTTTTCAGAAATATGGTCACCCTACACATTTATGAACATGAAGAGTCACAGACAGTGTTTCCACACTGGTCCCACAAGAAACAACATTTTTCTAAGTTGGAGCGACTTCCTGGCTCCAGTTGTTTCACCCACTCTTCGGTGTATGACAGCTCTGCCAGTTTGTTTTAATTAACCTCCTGCTGGGATCCTCTCTGCTCTGAATGTTGACCCTGTTACAGCCCATTTCTACTCAGGAGGAGGGGGTGAGAGGGCAGACAGGTCTGGGTTTCTCCTTCTTATTTAGTCTGCTTGTACCCTTATTAATACACACACAGCCCACAGTGATCCACTTACTCCACTTTCTTCATCCTTTCCACAATTTCATTTGGCTAAAGATTGTTGTAAATAGAAAAAAAAAAGGCAAAAGATTTTCTTGGGTCGTCCATCACGCTCAGTCTCTTGTCGTCCTGTTGGTTCTCGGCTGGAGATGGGTCACTCAGGGGAAATCCTTATCTCCCTGATACTTGGGCGCATGTGACCCTGCCACATCATGTTTGAGTCACTGAGGGCGAGTAAACAAATGTGTTTGAAGTCTTTATATTCAACAAAGCTTACTGTTAAACCTGTTTGTATGGCAAGGAGACAAACAAACCAGTTTCCAAAGACTTTCCCGTCAGTTAGATGAGGATCATCAGGCACATCAACTGATGGTTGAATATCAAATGAGTTTTGAGATGATAAAGTTTATTTTGCATATCCAGAACGTTTCAATGTGTATTATTTGACTGAATCCTTGTCTTCTCCTATTATCAGCATATGTGTCTGGCTGTGCAACCTGTGCTGCTAAAACACGGTAGATCTGTTCAGTGTTTTCAATCAGTTCCATCATAATATCAAGTGATTTAAAGGCTTCGTTTATTGTTTCATGATGCCACACCAAAATGTGATCTCAGAGGGTAATCCTAAAATTACCCAGGGTCCCCACATGATGCTAATCCTGTGCATATAGTACTTAATACTGTTCCTTTCTAGAATATTTTTATGATACCATCTACTATAGTTGATGAAACACCAAGCTTGGGTGAGATATTTAACTGGGGCTTATTGATCTTTTACTGTTGCTTCTGCAGTTTTAAACCCCCTATCCTTACATCTGAGAGACATCCCCTTTCTGAGTGTCTTTTCTAAACTCATCATGTTACTAACACATTGCAAATTATAGCCTTTTTTAGCCGTACAGAATGAATTCAGTGTCCCAACTTCTTCTCAAATGTGTTGCTGACATACAATTTCTTGTTCTTTACAAAACAAGAAAATTCATCATCTCCAACATCTGATATTTTGTCTTGGCAATTATCACATTTAAGTTAAGGGTTGAAATGATTTTTTAGACACATTTTTATCATCATTTTACACAGTGCCCCAGCTTTTTTGGATTTGAGGCTTCACAACACGACCACTGTTTGATGTGGTTGGGAGAATAAAAGAAGGTTTTGATCTTTGGGGGTGAGAGTGCAGTGAAGCTGTCATAGTTGTTAGATTTGGTGATACCACTGTTTTCTTTTATCCTGACTGATGTTTGACATTGCACTGAAGCACAACAGAGGATCAGGGGTATCTGTTCATGAACTGTGTGTTTCTGATCTGTGTTTGTGTGTTGAAGAGTGTAAAAAAAGAGAGATTTCAAGACGGCTGAGAAAACAAACAGACTGACATTCACATAGGAAAAGGGAGAATATAAACAGGAGGAGGACTCATAATTACATATTTCACAGATGGAGAACAAATACTGGGTGTTGACAGCCCTTTTCTTTGTTTTTGTCTTTTCATTTTTTATTGTTTTTCCATGTGTTTCACATGCCCACAGAGTCTCCTGTGGCTTTAAATGGGCATTTCACACATAAATCTCAGACAATACGAGCCCATAGTTTAAAGCTGCTCAAAAAATATTTTTCTCAGTCTTGGGATAATGAAATACAACTGTTGTGTGTCGGGATAACTTTTCATCTTATTGTTAAAAAAACGTAACATATATAATGCATTTTATTACCTAACAGTTACTCTGCAAATACTTGGTTCTGATTGGTCAAAGCCCCATTACAAGACATTAAATCTCAAACGAAAAACCAGAAGTCTGTGGAAAGAAGTTTGGTACATTTCACCTCTGCCTGTTGACGCTGTGGCAAAAATATTAGGTTTTGTGGTGAGAAACATTGGCGACATTTTTTGATGCTACAAAGCAACTTGAACTATCAGCCAAGACAACAGTGACGATGTCAAAAGTTTTGACTCAAGGATTCAGAGAAAGCTTAAATACTACATCAGTCTCAGAACTCAGAGGTGGGAATCATAACACTGCCTTCTTTTTTACTTTAAAGAGGGATATTGTGCTTTTTTTTGAGGTTTTATACTAATCCTCTGGTAATCCTGTAGTAGCTTAACATGATTTACAGCTCAAAAAAATACCTGTTTCCCTCAGACTTTATCAGACCCTTATTTCAGCCCCTTTCTGAAAATCTTTGTTTTAGCTGCTGTCTCTTTAAGGCTTCCCGCTCCACTAACCCCCTTCCCTCTGATTGGCCGGCCCTCTGGAGGCACAAATTCAGAATGTATTGGGAAAACTTGTGAGATCTGCGGTATCCTAAAAGTTACCGGATGTCCTACTGATCCCAGAAAAGTTCTTAGTATGCAGCAGACCAGCCTGTTTCCCACAATGCATGGCGTTAATGTCGTTTTTATATACAGGGCACTCAGGTTTCAGTAAAAAAAAAAAAAAAAGAAAAAACACCATCTACTGGAATTAGTCAGCATTACAACTACAACACAACAACTCCAACGTTCATTTTTCAAACCATAGCCTGTGTGGGCAATTCAGGAGCAGTTTTTCCATCAGCTGTGGAAAAAAAAAGAGGTAAGGTCCAGATTTATTTTGAAATCAAAAACCAGAGTAGCATCCTACAAAACAGACCCAACAGAACAGTCGCGCCACATATTTCATTCAAAAGCAGGACGCAGTTTGCAGTGACTACTACATACTGTGTTCACATGTAATAGGTAGTAAGCAGTTTGGAAAACAGTCATGGTGTTGGTGTTTGAGTTCAGGACCCTAAAAGCTGTCATGAACCAGGGGGAACCTTATACAGTGACCTCATCGTTTCAGCAAGTCTCACAAAGCTCTCACACTTTTTTTTTAAGAACCGGACTGTTCTGAGCATTTAACAAACGGATTCAAAGATTTTTACAACATATGAATAATGTGATAGTTTGAAAATCTGCACATGGGAAGGCAAAACACAGAAGAAGAAATGAAATACTTCTTGATTGTGATTCTTAAAAAATGACTTCAAGGAAATCACAACAATGACAGTGGCAAAGCGGATGAGATTTGCTCATTATAACACTTACTGTGATTTAATAAGTATACAGCACTTTGAGAACAAAGCCTAATATTGAGTTTGTAATATTGTAGAAGATAAAGCTAAAGTTGCGAATTAATTAAGAGCTGTTCTGTGCATTGATGTAAAGTTACAGGCTTGTTAATTTCTTTGTGTATAAGATACAGACAGCGTTGACATTTGCAGACTCAGAGGATTTCTTATACTTTGTGTCATATACAGCGACACCCTCAGCTCTTTGTTGTGTTCTGCTCTTGCTGTTAAATTCACCCATAAAACAGTCTAATGAATTTACAGTGTTGTTAAACTCTGCACTAGTCCGTTGTCTTTGAACATGTTTTTAATTTCCTGTCAAAACGAGCAAACACAAATCACCCCTCCCAGGTTGACACCTCCAGACTGGTTTCACCCGACTGTGGTTTTTAAACAATATCTAAAATATTCCATAAGTCACAAGAGGGAAAACCCTCCATCTTTGAAAAGAGAAAACTATGCACACTTTCCTGCCAGTTCACAGACGCCAGTTAATGAGTGTTGTCCTGTGATGTGAGATTAAAAACTTTAGTAGTAAATCTAGCAGGAGACATTAGACTAGTTGCCAAAACAAAAAGTACAACTCAGCTGAATAAATCTCACCTCAGATCAATTCAAAAGTTAAGTGCTGTGACTGATGAGGTGGGACAGAGTTATCTGGATCATCTGTGTTTGGAGCCATGTTGTCGGTGTCACGGTCTACAGATGTCCTCACTTCAGAGTTGGACTTTTAGGTCAGACTGTGAGATATTTTCATGCATCGCAGCACTTGAACGCTGAATAAACTAAGCAAGCGTACGACTACATGCTGCTGGGGATAATGTAAGATCTTAGATACTCACGGAGCAAATGGCTGCATTGTGATTTCATCTGATGTGTTTAAACACTCTCAGGTCTTTAAGTCAACTGAGGTTATTTAAGATTTAAAGTGATGTTGAATTTCACCTGGCATTGAGAGTTGGAAGCATAAAGTTGATAAAAAGAAATCTTTGTGTGCCATTTGTGTCCTGTAACAGGAAGCATTTCAAACTTCTGAGGCCTAAATTATCACCTGGGCCACATTTTTCGTTCGCAGTCCACTGAGGATAAAATGTAGGGTTTGTAAAAAAAAAGGGGGAGTTTCACTGTAATAATCTTGCTACATGTCCGTTGACGCACGTTGGACTTAATGACATCCAATCAGTCACATCCTCAGGCTCCACACACGAACAATTACAGGCCAGGCTCGGCTGCAGCAGATGGTAATGGCTCACATCAGCTGAGTAATGAACGTTTAAAAGCCCAGATAAGCTGTTACTTTCAAATGACACTTCTGTATAGTATTAAAGGAAGTGGCTGCTTTAAGACTTTTGCTCGGTACAGGAAGAAACTTACATTGTGCATGTATTAAAAGCAATTTTCTGACCCACATGCACACACACCCATCTAAAGAGAGCTGTTCAAACTACTGCAATATGAAAATCTAAGTGCATAAAACTATACTGGACTTCAGTGGTGCCTGAGTTTTTCCAAGGTAGAAGAAGAGAAACTAGTGTGAAACTCTAGAATAAGTTTTGTATTGAAGCACAAGACTCTTGTGTATTTTAAATGAACAGAGAATGGCACCTGCCAAAGTTTTATTTAAATTATCAATCTACATTCAAATTAATTGTCACTGCAGGTAGAAAGAAGTCAAAAGTTATTTGTAAGTTGGTGCTTTTGTTGAAACATGTCCTTCCCTTATTTAAATATTATATATTGCATTTCAGCTATGTCATGTCATCATTTTGATCCCTGCATACTTTGTTTTTTCATGCTCTACAAAAGAGATGTCCAAACTACAGCCCGGGGGCCAATTGTGGCCCACGATCTATTTTCAAACGGCCCCAAGCTCTAATCTTACAATGTGTTAGTTTTGTCACTTAAATTAATCATGTTCTAATTGTTTACATTTACAGTTTCTGTCAAGAGCTTGAAATAAATCTTAATATATCTAGTGACGTTCCACAAAGATTTGGGCTGTGCATAGACAACTTTATAAAACTTAAGCTCTGTACAATCTGCAAAAACTCAACAACTTTTACAGCTGATATTGAACTGCATTTGGCATGATGTAAAATGTGTTTCATGAGTTGTTTAGACAAAAAAAAAAAGAAATAAAACACATAAGTGGTACAAAAAGCTGAATTAAAGATATGAAATGGCCAAAAAAAGACAAAAGTTGAAGCATAAAATGGCTCAGAATGCAGGATCAGAGATATTTGGGGTTTCAAATGTTTTTATAATTGTCGTTTAAACAAATGTGATAAAGTCCAGATCCTGATTCTGCCATAAAATTTTGACATATTTTTCCCAGGTCTGGTTTTATCTCAATGGTCTGCAATAATAGCACAAGTATGTTTGACAAAAACTTTTTTTTTTTTTTTCTTTTTAAAGAAACCACGAAAAAAAATGGTTTTCCAGTCCCTGGCCCTTGGTCATTTTCACAGTTTCCAAAACGGCCCTTTTGCTAAAAAGTTTGGACACCCCTGCTCTACAAGTCTGATAATGTCAAATACTGAAAATTGTAATGAAAGGAGAGTTAATCGTGATGAGCAGGGAATGAAATAAAATTTCTTTTTCACTTCTCAAAGACATCAGGACAATAATTCAAAAGGTCAAGATGCTTTTTATGGTTGACAAAATGATCTGAAACCAGATCCAGGAACCAGCGGACTAAAAGAAATATCTCCAACAGATGAGATGAGTTGACAGAGACAGACGATGTAAACAACCCTGATACAGAAAACTGTCCAGCAGACACCTGTTCTTTACTGAGATGTTCAGGCATCACACACGACAAGTTAGTCAGCAAAGACTAAACCACAAAATGCAAATCCAAGCAAAGGTCAGAAAATAAGCAAACAAACAAAACTGGTGAGCGCAGGTGAACTAAGCACAGGTGTGTATGGAAAAAGGCAGGAACAGAACAATGAAAGGCTTTAATACAAGAGCAGAAAGATTACAAAATAAAACAGAAAGTGAACCAAAACACATGAAAATAAGATTACAAACTAAATGTAGTATTCAGTCCAGTATCTGCTGTCCATATGAGTCTTTCACACGGACATTTTTTGTTCTCTTCACAGAGCAGTACTGCCAAATAAAAGTCATTGCATCCAAATAACTAAATCTTTTGAGGAGTCCAGTCTTGACTGATTTATAGAAAAACCCTAAAAATCAAATCCTGTTTGATGTTTAGGATTTAAGGTTATTTATTTCAACAAACCTATTAATTTGAATGTTTTATGGTCCCTCAAGTACAACATCTGTGCAAGCTTATTTTGTAAATGAAAATTTCTCAAACCAATGCCTGTTCCCAAGACAGTAAGTCAATCTCAACACTTTTTGGAATTTTAGAAAATGACAAGCAGTTGTGTGAAATATGTGATTTTTTTTTTATGGTGGACAACACCAAACCGCTAATGTGCTCTTTGCCTCAATACAATAATGAAATACAACAGGAGACAGAGGATGGAAACTTCCTGTAAACACGAGCATCTGTTGTTTTCACCAATGATAACTTATGTTTCTTAAAACCCCTGACACTTAGAGGAATCAAAGCTCTAACTCTGCCAGTGCCTCGCTCAGCTATCGAGACAAACATCCGACTCGGTTTTTACGGATTCCTCCTGCCGCCTTGTTATTTGCTGCTTGTGGTTGAGATGTAGGAAGTGGTTGTCATTTGTTGCAGAAAGTGGCTTTAACTGGTGCATTTAAAAAAAAAGTGATTTATGAGACCTCTGGGTTCCTCTTTTGTCTTTACAGCTGCAGTTTCCTCACGACCGAGCGTAGCTGAGACACCACACTCTTAAAATGCTTGCTTCTTTTGTATTTTTGTCCTTGAATGCCAAGGACTCAAAACTGGTGAACCACGACAAAGAAGCAGGAAATACACTGAAATACACATCTCACAACCTGCTGCTGTATAATACATTTCATCACTGTTTTTATTTCAAGAGTACTTCATTCTTATATGGCACAAAAATCTTGAATGTCATTGACTGTTGACCTCAAACACCCATCATCAAGGGGGTCAAACAACTAATTTCAGTCCTGATGTACCTTCATCTCACTTTTGACACAAATGCTTAATAAAAGTATCCAAAACCAAGAGTCAAATAATGGAAATACAAACACTAACAAAGCTTTTGCAGTCCACTGAGCATTTCACTGAATTTAGGGTAAAACAGGTTAACACAGTGAGTGGTTTTATTGCTCCCCCATGGGGAGTTCAGTGTGTCTGAAATGAGTTATCACCAGAGCCAGGCAACATAAATCTAAGCTGACAGAAGCTCTCTGCCAGCCAGGAAACAAGTCAGTCAGTCAGTCCGTGCGGCCGAGCTGACGGCAGAGCAGACAGGTCGGCCGACCCAGAGGCCAGACGAGTAGGATTCAGGACGCCGGCCGCTCAGTTCGTGCAGCACTCAGCCAGATTAAAAGCCTGTTAAGAGGATTCAGGAGGGAGTGATGCAAACCAGTCAGTCACAGGGATTTTTGCACCGTCAGCAACAACTCAAACATGCATGAGGCATGTGTCCATGATGGGATATTAACCATTTATTCAAATCTAGTCCAAAGAAAGAAAGAAACAATATATTTACACCCCTGGATTCTCTTTTAAAACAAGATTTTATCCTAAACTTTACAAAGGGCCAATGTCTTAGTTAGAGTTTGTAGATCTCACTTTGATTCTTGAAATCATCTCTATTGTCCGAACACAAGCCTGTTGATTTGGAGATAGTGGTTTCCTTATGTAGCATTGTGGGTGTTGTTAGTTTGTTTACTTTCTTGAGGCATAAACCTTCGGATAGCAGATAGGAGAGGGTGACCAACGTTCTCTTTTTCCTGGACATGTCCTCCAAAATGTCTGGGTATTTCTCAGCTTGTTTTACAGACAATTGATGGTTATGATCAAGCACCGCACTGGGCTACTAGCTTTACTCTGATGCACCAACCTCAAATCAAAAATATGAGATAAAATGTCAAAATTTTGTGATTAAAGGTATAAGAAAAAAGTTATAATTTTATCATTGAGAATAAAAGTCAAATAATAATATAAGAAGTCATAATTTTGTGGTCTTGTAGTCAGAGTCATGAGAAAAAAAAGTTAAAATTTTGTGATAAAAAGTCAAAAATCTGAGATTAATAAGTCAAAATTTTGAAATGATAGAGTCAACATTTTGAGATCAGAAAGTTGACATTTTGAGGAAAATAAGTTGAAATTTTAAGAAAATTTCAAGAAAAAGTCGACAACAGATGTATAACTGGATTTCTTGTCTCTTCATGCAGTTATATCTGGTCATGTGCAATATTTTGTTGAGGAAAACCATTAAAGTCAAATAAACAAGTGGCAGAGGGACATGAAACTCTGATGTTTAATTCAACACCTAAATGAAGCTTTCTCCGACAAAGCAACGTGCTTTATTTTTCATTTTGTGATATATCTTTCAGCATGAATGTTTCTGTGTGTTTCTGTGTGTTTCTGTGCTGCACTGAACTAACGTGCTTCAGCAGGCATCTGGCTGTCAGGGCAGTCAGGTGATTACAAGGACGCCATTTGGTTTTACAGCAGAATAATATGGCCACTGTTCACTCCTCTTTCCTTTCTCTCTCGCCCCATGAGGATTGAGGGGCCGACGGGGGAGTGATTAAGATTTTAGGGAGCTGCCTGGCTGGTTCAGGGGTTAGAGGGTAAAGAGTTGGGATTTATTACGGCCATAAATTAGACCCAGACGTCTTCCCCCTCATCGCTTTCTCCTCCTACAGGACCCCATTATACTTAATCCCTCCCTCTTCCCAAATATTCATCTTCATGTAGATAAGCACAGAGGAAGATATTTGGACCGGTATATAGATTAATGGACAGCTGGGTACATGTATGGTGAAGTCATCACAGTAATGTCATTCATCCAGCTGTGAGAGGTTGAAAAAATGTCCAGTTACCCCGCTGTGAGAAGCCACACAGACAGCCAGGCTTTCAGGTTGGAGCTACAAATCTTTCTCTAATGTTTGTGGATGTGTCAGCGCCACAGAGATCCAACTGTACTGCAGCCTGTCCTGAACGACCCCTGACACCTCAGAGTTTGCTTTAAGAGGAAACAGGGACGCTCAGTAAATACAGAGACCCTCCTCAGCCCGGGGTTCAGGGTAAAAGATGCAGTCTGAGGAACATCTGTTCCAGACGTGACATGATGACTTAGTGCTGATTTTAAGGGGGATTTTTACTATATTGTGATTTGTGTGTCACATAAATGTATTTAGTGATACCTTTCATACTAGTGAATTCAATCAAGCTGTACTTTAGCTACCTTATGTGAGGGCCTTAAGCTTTAAGCAGCAAGTTTATGAATTCAGTCTTCTGTGAGGCTTGACTGTTTTTTTTTAGTTTTCATTTCTGAATCCCATAACTCTCAATTCTGAGAAACTCTTTCACCACAGACAAGTATTAAAGTTGCTTACATTTCTTAATAAGGTCAAAACAGTGGGAAATTAAATTATTCATCTGACTTTTTCAATCGTCACTGAAAAGTCCTGTTTTAAAGATATATCCAGAGTTACGAAAACAAAAACTTCCTTTTAACACAACTTCTCTTTGCTCACCTTTAGCCCATGTTCTGCCACTCTCCTGTTTAGCTTCCATCTGCTTTTCTGTCCCTTTTCTGTCAGACAGTCCAGCTCCAGTGTCCAGTATTACCACTAAATAAATCCAAATTGTTTTCAGCAGTGAAAGACTCAGATCTCTCTTCTCACTGCTAAACTTCTTCAGGCGACGTGACGTCGTCATAGAGACTCAAGACCACTGAGAAAGTCCTCACAGGTCTAATTCTCATATAAAGTAATCACACTTCTTTCTTTAATCTCAGAATTTTGATTTCGCGTGACCTGGACCATTTTTAAGGGATAAATAATGTGCCGAATGTACGAATTTGAGAAATAATAATGATAACGACAATGTGACTCAAATCAAACTAAACAAGCAATGAATGCTGGTAAAATGTGCCTTTAAAAGGTTAATTTGTTTCAGGAAACCATGATTTTTGGGACTAAATAATAAGTAGTCTTACAAACCAGAGGTGGATAACATGGTTGTCCATATGCACTAGGCACAAATTCATAAAATCAAAGAGAGGCCAATGTTTTCCTGGTTTGAGCCTTTGGCTAAATAAGACAGTGAAAATATAAGTACAGATCTCCTCTGCCAACACCTGCCTCTTCTGCTCAGTGTTCAGAGGCTATTTTAATCATTAAAGACATGGGCCTGGAGCACTGTGGGTGCGTGTTGGTCGTCCGATTATAGGGCGTCCTTTTAAGTGTGTGTGTGTTTTGTGGTCTGGGTCAATGGTATGCAGGATGCCATACAGGCTTGGGCAAACGCAGCAGCACCACAGAAAGATCTGAGTACGAGCTGAGGGATGAAGAAGAAGAAGTTGTGGGATGCACATGATGGTTGGGCGGACAGGATTAAAATGTCAGTTAACAATAAACACACTTCATCTTTGTTGTTACAGAAACGGTCCATTTAAAGAGGTGAGGACTTCGTAAAGCAACTTTACTCCCAGAACAGGTGAAAGAACAAATAGGAACAGTCTTGTCTCTTCAGCCACTTTAAATTCTCATCAAATCTTTTGTCTGTGAAGTGATTTCATGGCTAAACATATAATTAAACTCTTATCACTCCTAAAAATCCAGATCTCACTTGTATTGTGCACAAAGAAATCAGAAGAGAACTGAGTATACTGCCCTGTGGCACACACACATACACACACACACA
Source organism: Thalassoma bifasciatum (assembly GCA_008086565.1). Taxonomy (NCBI): domain Eukaryota; kingdom Metazoa; phylum Chordata; class Actinopteri; order Labriformes; family Labridae; genus Thalassoma; species Thalassoma bifasciatum. The sequence continues at coordinate 68,025 of RPOG01001131.1, forward strand.
CACATGTCACACACAGTGCTATAAATAGGTCGATTATGTAAAACCTTCAAAAAAGTTGTTAGAAATTGTGATATATTAAAGTCAGTGATCTAACAAACATGATTACTCTTAGAAAAGTTAAAGCACATGTTTTTGCTTTCCTCCTGGATCAAGTCTAAAAACTGTAATCAAAGTAATACACTGACTCCTCTCTCAGTTTACGCACCTTCCCTCCATCTTATCCCCACACTTTCTCTCCCACTGAGCGGCTCATTGACGCACCAAGGGCTTCTTTCAGCGTGTCTTCAGGTCTGTGGCTCTTTTCAAGCAGCATGGGTCTCCGGCGAGTGTGGCCTGACAGAGGACGTTTTCAAAACGGCCCTGACATTGATGAAACACCTCCGGTAGAGTCCTGGAGCTGCAGTTAAACACACAGTGGTGAAAGTGTTGACTGAGACCAAGAGTCTATGTGTGTGTCTCTGTGTTTATGTGTAAGTAGCTTTCTCAAAGTCAAACAAGGAACAGAGGCCCATTTGATGTCTGACACTTTGAATCTCCACAAATGTTTGGAGAAATTTTGTTTCGCCACGGCTGCCCAATACAGTTGGATGTTTTGTACACAACAAATGTCTGAAAACATTAATAGAAAAAGAGATCGACTGTCCAACTCCTCTTAAATATATAACCTGGTACTTTTTCATATCAAGAAGTTGGTCTGTCAAAACGACTGAAGAATGGGTCTCTATTTCACAGCTGTGTCTGGTCTCGGTCTAAAGTTTCAAGCATGAACCTTAATACAGGATGGAAAACATGTCGAATGATGTTCTCATGAACTACTCTGACTTATTGTTGCATTCTGTCCATGTCTCTACACTGAGTCATCATTCTAAAAAAACAGCAGAACAGCAGCTACAAAATATCAATGAAAACAATCCTTCGAGGACAAATCCATGCTTTTGATTTGACTGCCTGGTCTACCGCAGCTCTCACCACATAAAAGTGGGATAGTCGTCTGCCTCTGAACCACAGTAAGTGTGAAATACTGCTTCCAGATTTTTGACCGATATACATACGCAGGAGCACATCACCCCCCCTGTCCTCGCCTACCTCAACTTCCATGTGTCTTTGTGGGCACCAAAGCCTAAAGGGGAAGAGCACACCTGTAAAGCCAAAGCAGGTCAAGCAGCAGCAAAGAAGTGTCAATGGTTTTTAAGAGAAGCAGGAAGAGAAGAAAGACTACAGCTGTTGGGATATCTTTGTATCACTGAATTACTTCTTACCAAGTCACAGATCACCAAATCAAAGTTAACCATCCCATAGATTGTTCATCTTCAAGAAACATTTTCTATTGAGGATAATAGAAACATTTCAGGATAATGAAATAAAATCTTCTAGAATCTGAATCAAACTGTACTATTTTGTCAGTTAGAGTATTATATCGCTTTAGAGCATAATTTCAGGTATCACTAAAAAGACGTGTTTTCCAAAAGACAGCAAAGGTGTATTATACCGAACCAGAATTTGGTACGATCAGTACATGGATGGTAACTGGTGCAAAGGATGCTGGGTAATCATAACAAGATCCATAGTGATTTGAAGGATGGGTAATTCACATAATACAGACTGTAGAGAAGTTCGTCTTTGCTTGGTGAGATTTGGTGGAGTAAAGCTATAAAGGAAAGTGACCTTACTGCCACTAACGAACTGAGCACCTAAAAGTGGCAACAGAGAGAGATGGAGAAGAGAAGGAAAAAGAGAAAAGCAGAAGAGGATTTGAGGATGGATGGATGAAGGAGAGGAGTGGTGGAGGTTTACTGTAACAGCTCTCATTAAGAGCTCAGGAAGAACAGGGGGCACAGGAAGTCGGGCTCTCCGTGTCCTGCTCTGCCCTGCTGCATGCTTTTTACTACTCTGTTATGGTCTGCTCTGTCTCAGCGTGTGTGTGTGTGTGTGTGTGTGTGAGAGAGAGAGAGAGAGAGAGAGAATGAATGCCAGAAAAATAACAACAATTTAGTCAGATTTGGCATGTGTGTGTGTGTGTTTTTGGAGTTGTGGAGTACTCTGTACACACTCACACACACTCACACGCACACACACACACACACACTCCCACATATGTACATAGCAGGTCCAGAGCAGTAGTTTCCTGGTTGTGGAAGTGAATGTGACTATTACTGAGGTATTAATGTCTCCAGATTGCAGGCCTGTTCCTGCCCCCGCATCCGCCGGCACTCCTCCGTCCACAACCGTGAAATTGGGACCATGTGTTGTCGCTGCACTCCTCTTCCTCCACCTCCTCCTCCTCCCTTTTACACACTCCCTCTTCTTCATTCCTCTAATTGGCTGAGAGCAGGTTTCTCTTCTCTGTCTCTCTTTAACCAAATCATAGAAGCAATGTGTTAGTTTCTTTTTCCTCAGTTTCTCTTTCCTTCAGACTGATCATCTCAGGAGATGCAGGTGATGTTTTTGTTTATGTCCAAAAAGCATTTCTGCATGTATGTTAAGAAAAGTAACTATGGATGTCAGGTAGGGATAACAACATGACAGATGGGAGTTAAACAAATCTGTCAAGAAACCCATAAGAAGGAGAGAGCTGGAATGAATGAGAAGTACTTGTGTGTGTGTGTGTGTGTGTGCGTGCGTGTGTGTGTGTGTGTGTGTGTGTGTGTGTGTGTGTGTGTGTGTGTAGAGTGTGTGTTTAGGAATCGCTGAGGTGGAAAGGTCACCTCTCGCCAGGATGCGGGGGTCAAGTTTATTTTTCCTGCCAGGGGAGACGCTGACAGAGCAGGAGGAGATAAAGGAATAAATGGAGGGAAGAAGGACTCAAGCAAAGTAGCGCGGGACAAACTGAGAAGACAATTATTTGAGCTTGAACATTACCTTAAGTTTAATAATTTTTCACTAATCTTTGAATCTTTCTCACCCCCAGCTCCTCCTTTTCTGCTGTATCTGAATTTGGCATTTCATGTGGGGACCAGGATAGATCTACACTAACATCTACATTTAAGTGATCACTGATCAAGATCACCCAAGATTTTTTTCTGACCACATTTCTTCCTGTATGACAATGGTTCCCCACCATCAGTTTCTGCATTAATCTCCTTAGACATTTTCTCTGCTTGATGTATGCCAATGATTTAACCCTTTTTAAACAGACTAACATTTTTTCCACACCTACAGGCCGTGTCTTTCATCATGGTTGTTGAAGAAATGAGAAGTAGCTTATTGCATCAGCTTGGATTAGATAACTTGTTTCCAGTTGAAAGATAATCACCCATGCAGTTATTATCCAACAGGAGGCTTATACCTGTTCTTAATTAAATACAGGAGGCGCCTTTTTGGACCAGGCAGTGTATAACTTTTTTCATGATAACAAAGAACTGATCTTTGCTTTCAGATGATAAAAGTTAAAATCCTTATTCAACAACTTTAATCTGGATTTTTGAAAACAAGAGCATAAGACTATGCACACTCACACACACACACACACACACACACACACACACACACACACACACACACACACACAGAGTCTCTCGCTCTATCTGTCTTCTCAAGTACTTCCTTCCACTCGAGCATGAAGAGCGGCTTGTCCAGAGTTTCAACTCCACGTTTGTCTATCAGGATACTCCAGCGATGTATAGACGGACAGAAACACACACTCCATTCATACACACACACACACACTGAACAAGTGGAGTCATCTTCATGGTGTCAGGATGCACTGAAAAGCCTTCACACTCACCCCAGGATCATCTTCAGAGGTCACAGCAAAACATCCTACAGGAAGCAAACACTATATGTGTGTGTGTGTGTGTGTGTGTGTGTGTGTGTGTGTGTGTGTGTGTGTGTGTCACACACACACACACACACACACACACACAAACACACCTTCCCCTTTTCTTCCTCCTCTTCTGTCTTGAGTCATGCTCAGATTTCACAGCATAACATCCTGCAGGGAGGATAAAGTGTGTGTCTCCGGGTGTGTGTTAGTCTTATCTACAGAGATGCCTCATACAGGAACAACTTTCCTCAACATTAAGGAAAATCCAGGAAAGAAAGACCCATGTGTGAGTGGGGAAAAAAACAAAACACATTTTATGTCCCAGGGTGAAAGCTCTAAATTTGCATCTCAGCAAACAGCACATGTAAATACAAAAAAGGAACAACTGACAACTAATGGGGCAACTTTGCCATTTTTATTTGCATATATCCACTCTTTTTCTGTCAATATTTCATCATCTTTGCAGGACCTTCAGATGCACTATCAATACTTTTATTACCAAAGCCTGTTTTTTTCCTCAGATGATCCTTTATGTCAGACCCACTGACCCTGAACTTTCACTTCCACAGATCCAGGACTTTGTGTGAGACATGTTTCTGTGGAGACTCCACAACATAGTAAAGCTGCGAAATATCTCAGATATGGGGACTTGTTTGGGAGGGGAAATAGGTCAGGAACTAACAGATATGTTTGACTTCACAGTAACTTTTTCACAGTTTAATGTTAGGACATGAAGTTCTACTTAAGAGTGTGACGGAACTTTATCTTTATTTTACATTTTAAAATCTGACTTACATGAAAACTAATGCTGCTCAATGACCAACAAAAGAATTGTAGCGAGACACTTCTATCCCTCCAACTTGTCACATTTTCTCTCAACTTTTTTCTCTCCAACTTACCGTGTTCTGAACTGAAATTTGCCAAATTTATCTCCCCACACTTTTACTCAATCCCTTGGTTGTTTCAAATTTGCAACATCAGGTCTTGATGTAGCTATAATGACCAATGTTTCCAACTTACGCCTGTTGATTCACATTCTACACATACCAAAGATGGTTTCTCATGCACGATGTGGCAATATATTGGTCACAGGTTGAACTTAATCTACAATCTCCAGTCAGTTCAGTTTAGCATTTGGGAGAATGGAAAAACACACAATAACGTTTTTTTCAACGTCATTAGATGAATAGATGAATTCCAACAGTAAGGGGTTAGATATGCAACTTATGGACTGTGCTTACTTTGTTATTACCTGTAAGTGAAAGGGATAAAAGTGCATGCATGAATGTGTGTGTGTTTGTGATGCTGAGGAGTCTTTATCACGGTACCAAACAACATCCCTGAAGCTATTCCTGTAATCTCTCTCAATTTGCTTCCTTCTCAGTCACTCCGTCTTCCCTCCAGGATCCACATCAAAGAGCCAAGAGCTATCAGTGCTCTGAGCCCTCTGAGTGTGTGTGTGTGTGTGTGTGTGTGTGTGTGTGTGTGTGTGTGTGTTAGACATACCTTAGCTTATCTGTGTGAGCCGCAGACCTCCTCCTGGTTTATCTCTCACACCGCTGGCAGAGATTCATCAATAGGAAACAAAGGAGAACAAAAGTCATTAAATCAAAGTGAGTTCAAATCTCTCGGCTCATGAAAGCTCTTAAATCTTGAAGCTGCTTCTTCACCAAGATGGTCCTCTCCGCTGTGTCAGGACCTCATGGAAAATGTGTGAATCATTTAAACAGCTTTGTAAACATCACAAAGACAAATCTGTCAGACGAAGAGGAGGAACAGAGACAAATACCTGCATCCAGGAAGTCCTCGAAACCATTGCAAAGGTCTTACATAAAGTCCATGGGCTGTAACATTTATAGTACGGTGATCATATTCTAAACCTCCTGGAGACACTGAAAAAAGCTCTTTGATGTTAACATACAGTATGTATAGAAACCTATTTGTGCCAGATAAAGATATAGAAAATGATTTTGACTATCTCAAAATTTTGGCTTTTTCATCTAAAAAAATTAACTTTTTATCTCATTAATTCAACTTTTTAGCTCAAAATGTTGACCTTTAATCTAATAACTTTGACTTAAATCCCAAAATTTTGACAACTTATCTCAGGGTTTTCACTTTAGTAACTAAAATTTTCCCTTTTTTGTGAATCATAATCTTGACTTTTTCTCTCAAATTTTGACCTTTTAGCCCCAAAATTTGACCGAATATTGGTAAAAAAATAAATAAAAAATTCCCAACACCGGCGATGACCATGACAAAAAGATGGTTAGTAAAACATATCTACTGTTTGTCAGTAAAAGTCCATTGTGATTTCAGTATTTTATGTTTGGGAGCGCAGTGCAAGCAGTCAGAGCTAACCTGGTCATTTCGGGGAATCTTATAAAATCCCCCCGGTAATAATTTGGTTTTGAGGACAGTTTTTTCTTATCAAGCTTGTTACTGTTGGCATAAAGTTCAGACATCAGTATTTGTTCTGTCAAGTGCGTTAAAAGCTGTTTCTGCAAACATTTTCACAGACGACTTGATTTTTAAGTGGATGCAAACTTCAGAGGATGAGTCTTTTATCTGATTTGCTCTCCTCCCTGATAAAGTCGACCACCTAAAGGACTAAAGGACGTCTTGGCTGGTAACCGGAGGCTGGCCCTCCTCCTCTGGCAGCAGCCTGAAGGGTCACATCACAGAAACACATGGCCAGTCTGATAAGCAGAGCTGCTCCAGCAGCTGCAGACGCTCAGGGACCACAGGCAGGACTGATAGCAGAGACACAAACTACGCTCTTAAAATAACACAGAGGACAACTCAAACACAACATACCCATGTCAAAGAGGGACATCAAGGAAGGATGAAGGGGGAATTTGCCAACATATTGTCAAAGCTGAAGGAAAGTATTTTTCTTCTCATCACAGGACAGGACAGAAGATTGAGTAAAAAACTTTGAAAGTGTGAGCAGTGAAGTGTGGGAAAAGGGCTGGAGTCAAACCCAGGCTCTCTGCTTGAGGGCTTGACGTGACTTAACCACTACCCTCAGTGGTGTAAAGTCTTAAGATGCGAGTATGCCCATGTGGGAGACAAGTTCATTTTTAGCTCTTGACTTTTTACTCATTTCCACAGGAAGCGTGCGCGCCGCAATCAGTCAGCATTGCACAATGGGGAGCTGACAGATTGCAGCTCGTTCCAGTTTCCACGAGGAGCTGGTGTGTCTCCCTGCTTCTTCTGGCCAAAGATATACACCAAGTTTATGTTCTCGTCCAGAACGCGTCCTGCTGATCAGAGTAGATCTACCTGGTTAAGGAGTCAGGCACAAAAGGGCAAATATCTTCTGCTGAGTTTCAAAATAAAAGGCCCTGTACAGAATCCGACTGATTATCAAATTCTCAACTTTCTGAAACACTACAACAAAAAAGAACATAATTACTAAAACTAAACACATCCAAATACATTGAACGCTTTCGCTGACATTTGAGTGTTGGCTGAAGTTTCTTGGCGTGCACTAAATGATGTGTTCGATCCCTCAATAAAAAAGTGAGGCTGACCGCCATGCCCTACAGGTAATTCACTTACTATTGACACATATGTCGCACTATTCCCATAAAACCAACTATTACAAATGTATCATCTCTGCTGGATACAGAAGCTTCTATCAAATGGTGATCAGACAACAGTGAAAATTATTTAACACATCTGAATTAACCTAGACCCTAATTCACACATACAGCGTGCGCCTCAGTCCATCAGTGCCGCGGTTTTTTGACGCAGCACAGCACACTCTATGGCAGCTGGATAAAGGACCATAAGATCACAGGAGAACCACATGTTTCCGCGGGAATTAGAAATTTAATTGGTAAATCAGATTTTGTTAGCTGTGTAAACAATGCTTTTAGGGCTTGTTTATTGACTGTTTAAGGTGTCATTTCTAAATAATTGGCTACACTTGATAATGAATAACAATGGGTAATATTGAAATAATAAAACAAAATTGAAACATTTTAATAAAGAAAAAATATCTTAATATTTCCTTCAGGCGTTTTTCCAGAACGTCTGAAGAATCTAAAACATTCAAGAGTCGTCATCTCAGTGTCAAGGTTTATTAAAGCAGCCGTGGAGCAAACTTATCCATAAAGCTGACGTGCAGATTTAACCATACTAGAAAAGCAAACTGTGCTTGTTTTGGAATCTAGTGTCACAGTTTAGAAACAGTCATCCATCCATCCTTGCATGCTGTCCGTATGTTAGGTAACTGATTTATTTTGGCTGAGAGGTTCAGCAGTGACCTCACCTGAGAGCAACACGAGCAGCCCTGGGGTACAGAGCAGTTTATCACTGCTGTTTATCGTTCTCTATTTCAGGACCATAAGGACTGACGACAGATAAACACAATGAAAGCCTGACGTTAAAGTTACATAAAGAAAAGGATAACACTGAGTAAACTGGGACTCTGCAGGGAGACGTAAAGAGGCAGAACTTTTTCACTGTCCAGATGAAACACTATTATGTTATGAGATGAACCTCAGACTCCTTCAAACCTGGGCTCAAGTTATCACAGTTATCTGGACTCAATTACTATAAGATTGTTGAAAGTTTACTACAGGTTTACAGTCTGAGATGAACGACTACATGTCATGTAAACAGGGAGACTCACTTAATTTCGACAATCAGTTTTTTCATACACTGTTTTGAAAATTGAACTACTCCAGGACGATCTTTACACATTCCTTCAGGTGATGAGAAAAAAATCAAAACAGGTTTTACTTTCTTTTAAAATTCAAACACTTCATTTTTTTTGTTCTAAGCTAAAACAGAAATGATGATGTCAGGTTTTAGACTGAAAAGTAAGAAGAGAAGCAGCCGTGTGTAACAGATGTCTTCATTCTTAAGAGAAAGGAGAGAGAGAGAGACAGAGAGACGGACAGGAAACAGAGGGAAATGGAGTAAAAAGACAGACAGGAATCGTTAGAGCGTGCAAATGTCTTCATCCTGTTGAGGGGAGAAAGAGAGAAAGAGGAGAGAAAAGGGAGGGAGGGAAGGCTCTGCAGAGAGGAGATAAACAAGATGGACAGAGGAGCGGGTGAAACTGAGAGACAGAAACCTCTCAAGCCAGGAACAAAAAGCACATTGATTGGACGTGTCAGTCAGCGGAGGTGAATGAGAGATGGAGGGAAGGAGGAGGGAAGGGTGGAAACTCCTGCCGTCTGGGCAACAGAGAGGGAAGCAGCGAGAGGAAGCAGGATTCAATCAGACTCTGTCAAGGTCAGTTTGCAATGAATGGCTCTCTCCACCTGGATGCTCTTTCACTGAGAGGAGGCCTGCTGCTGTTGGGGGACTCGCTGCAGTGCATGCTGGGAGGGACCCTGCCACTCTGAACAGACACTGAGACAAAAGTAAAATCACGGCATTGTGATGTAAATGTAGAGGGAAGGGTAATATCATCGTGTGGGATACGATCTTTAAGCAAACAGAGATGGTAGCACGCTCAAACATTTGACTAACTCTCCAGAAGAAAGATTATTTTAAGAACTTTGAGCAGCTGATCAAAAGTTTAGCATCACAGCCTTTAAAGTCTCGTTTCCACCAAGCGGATCGGTTTGGTACGTCTCGGTACAATAAAGATCCACAGCTGATCGAAAAGTAGAAGAGTTGCTGGATATCCTCCATCTTGCTCTATGTTTACAATGCCGCTATTTTCTTCTTCGTTGCATTTATTTGCGGGGTACACTGTGTAGCACTGCAGTGACGTCATTCTGTTACGTTGCAGACGCGGCTCTCACCATCCGGCCCATCAAGTAGGGTACGGTTGGCTGTGGAAATGCGCACAGGATCAGGCTTTACCGATCTGACCCGTACCAAACTGTACTGATCCGTACCAGACTGCCTGGTGGAAACGAGAGTTAAGAGTCAAAATTAAATCTGTTACTGGTGTCGACTGTAACCAAATAACCATCAGATGGCGTCTACAAGAGAAGGGCTTTAAGAACAAAATATCTTTTTGAAAGCCTTGTTTCCCTCAACACCACAAAATTTCCCATTTTGACTTTGCAAGGGAGCAACACACGTGGAATTTAAAAGTGGAGGATAGTTTATTCTATGATACAAAAAAAATTTGCCTTGCCAGCCCTGATGGCTTCTAATGTTACTGACATGACAAGGAGATGTCACTTAAGATGTTCTCTAGGTGGCGCAGTGGAGGAGGTGCCATCATGATCTGTTTTTTCCTGCAATGGAACAACAGAGCCACAGGTTGGGCATCCTTCATGACTGAGGGCCCTGGTCTGTTTTCTAATGACTGTGTTTTTCAGAAGGACAACGTTGTACTTCGCAATGGCCCTCTGACAAACAATTTCTTCTTCCAGAGGCATAAACTCACTCTTTTCAACCATCCTGCATGTTCTCCTGACCTAAACACATCGAGAACATTATGGGATGGATGGAGGGGGAAGTTTCCAAAAATGGACGTCAGCTCCAGACAGTGGATGCCAAACATGAAGCATCTTCACCACTTGGAGCAACATTCCCACTTTCCTCCTGGAAACACTCACATCAGGCCCCAACAAATTTTAGAGGTGATCAACAAGAAAAGTGGAGCTACTCATTACTGAGTCCTTTTCTAAACTTTCGTGTCTATTTAAGGGTTTATTCTTTTCTCTTTTTTTGAGTTGAGGTAAACTTTTGATCAGCTGAGGAACAGCCTGTTTCACTTTCATTGTTGTTTTCAGCAAATTGCTGACTCATTTTTTCCCTCTCACTCCCAGATTGTCTTTTCTCATTTTGAAACTCTTTGTAGAACTTTGAAAAGATTGAACTGTGTTATGGGCAAATTTGTGTAATTTTTTCTGATCAGGGGTGTATTTATTATTGACTGAGTCATTTTAGAGGATGAAAAAAACTAATGAATAGTGTGCATTTATAGTCCATACTCTCAAAATGCGAGTCAACATGTGATGAAGCTGATTTCTTTTCTTTTTCCAACGTGTCTCCTTATTTTATTATGAGATGTCTGTCGGAGCACAAGATGGATTTCCCTCTGATGCAGCCACGGTAAATCAGCGTGGTTTATGTGCTAATGGGCTAAAATATAAAACCTAAATGTGAATGCGTGCTTTGCCCAGGATATTTGGCCCAGTGGCTTGATGCCAACCCAAATCGCCTGCTGGCAGCCTCACTGCAGCAGGCCTGCGTCTGTCTGAGAGCCATTTCACAGGTAATTAATGGACATAATGACTGCAATTCAGAGGAAAAAAGGAGAGCGTGGGCTGCTTCTATAAATGCACGAACATGGTGATCCACACAAAGGCAGTTAAGAGGTAAAAGGCCGGGATGTGTTGTTTATTAATCCTCTTCTACACACTTGTATGGCTCCGAAATTGCAACCAAAATGCAGTCTTTATAGCTCGTAAAATGTTGAAAATTAAAGTAACAAACGTGTTTTTATCTTTGTAAACATTCACACATTTTTTTTGTACCCCAAGCGTCACAATCTCAGACGCCAACTCGAGTGTTTCTTTTCAAGATACGGGTTTAAGAACACAAACACACATGCACAGAAACACACATTCACGTCTGTCTGAGGAGTTTTCTTTGGCTGGATCTGCGTCATGGCGCTGCCACACACGCCTGGAATCACTTATGTCGCCACACATCCATAAAGCAACACAAGAAAGACGTGTGGCACCACGAAACTACACGGTTCACGAGTGAGGCCAACAGCTCAAAGTGCTTCCATACTGAACTCTGAAACTCTGCCTCAGTTTTTACATGACTGATTATGCTACTTGTGGTTTAATGTTACCTGCGCTTTGCAAGCAGTATGTTGATATTAATAATGTGATAAATTTCAGGCTTAATGAGTTTTTTTGGGGTCAGGCTGGCTCCTTTTGGTCACACCATAGCAGTCTGAAATCATAATCACTGACATCCACAAATGATTTCTTTTCAGTTTATGTCTGGGAAATTACAGATTAAAATTATCAACCTGAAGTAAAAACAGTTTGGGCTGGCCTCATCTTAAATCAAGACCAATGGTATTTTAGCATCAACTTCAGTCATTTCTTTCTACACATCATCTGAAAGGGTTTGTTGTAAGCTGATAATGGGAGATGGAAAATGATAAGATTTTATTGACAGCAGTGCCCGTATTGATTCCGTGTATTGATTCCCTTACTGCCTCTTCTTGTGAATTTTCCATGTGTAAGAGTAAGCTTTACAGGTTTTCTGTGTCAACATTTTTTGTTATGAGTAAATAAATATGAAGTTGGTCAATGTATCTGGATATCTCTAGATGTACTTGAATAGAAGTACATCCAAATCTTTGCACATGATCACTGGATCCTAGGTCTCTGGATGTTGCTTCCCGTCCCTGGAAAGAAGCTGCTACTTATCATCCAACTCAGCAAAGCATCAGTTTGTTTTTAAAAAGTCAAAAAGAGAGAGTGAGCTCTGTACGACCGGACAAAAAGCTCCTCTGTCGTCCTCTCGAAGGACATATCAGCCGCACTGCAGCTGTGCGCCTGTGTGAATTACTGACTGCTGTCATCAGTGTGTGCACAGGCACTCACACACTTTAAGCTTCAGAAAAGCATTGACTGCAGTGTGCTGAGATATGTGGAAGCTGAATGTGCATGCACATGTGCAAACATATGCTAGCTGACCTCTGACCTCTTTGACCTGAGATCTGTCTCAGGAGAGCTCAGCTGGACAGCCATGACCACCTGCCCCTCGTTACACGTCCGTCAGCTCCACTCCAAACACGCCCATGTTCACACAAAGCTGTGCAGAAGCAGGACAATCTGAGAAAATCTGTGAACGTCCATTATTTTGGAGGATTATAAACAAATAGTTTGTGAATATGCTTATTTGATATTATCCAATGATGGGGATGTAAAACTGGGTTCCATGGGCCCGACAGTTTCTCAGGAGGTCATCGATACCATCACAAGCTGTGCACTTGAAGTGTTTATGCAGCTTCAGGAATCAGACCATGACCTTAGCCAGCACAAGACTGGACTATTCAAATGCATGTAAACAGCTTGGTCAGACCTGAGCATTAGTGTAGACCACACTTTCTGAGACCAGAATGCACAAGGACCGAGACAAGACCAAGATCATAAATATCAATCTTAAAAAACTCCACTAATTTTCTTTTGAATACATATTACAGACAAAAACAAGGCATCTGCAAATCTTCTTAAGCCCAAAATGCAAAACTTTTCTCATCTTAACAAATTTTTTCAACTAAATTCTTGCAAAAAATAAATCCCTGTCTTTCTCTAAAAGCCATTCATAAGTCTAGAATTATTTTAAATATCTGAAAACAAGCTTTTTTTTAACACTGAGCACCTTTGGGTGACAGGTGGGAGAGCAGTGTCACCTGAGGGAAGCAGATCAGTAGAGAAAGGCCCGGACAGGGTTAGATGAGGTTAGATAAGCTGAAGCCAGAGGCGGAAACCTTTGCATCTGCATTGTCAACATACCAAAAAGAGAGTGAAACTGATTCAACCAATGACTGATGGCCTGCGTCTGTACATACTCCACCTTCTATTTTTCTAACATGCCTTGCAAAAACAAGTCTAACACCTCTTTCACATGCATTGAGCACATTTTCCTCACAGTGCAAAGGTCTTACCTGTCTGTCACAGGAGGGCTATGACAGCAGGACAGAGCACCATTAGCATGCTGTGAGAGCCAGGGTGTAAAGTTAACAACAAAATGGTGCACAAAGGGAGGATTTGAGGTTCAAGTTGGACTTTGAAGTTCTTTTTTTCTGACATACTATTTCTTTCATATGTTTGGAATAAGTATCTGTACTAAAGTGTCACTCAGGAGGGATCATAAGTCTTAACTCAGCTTTACAAATGTCATAATCGCTGCAGTCGGTGTGTTGTCTCTCACCTCATACAGCAGCTCAGGCTGAGTTGACTGAGCAGCTAGCACGCCTCTCGCCATAAACCAGTGACAAAATAGCAGCTCCTAATTGTTGAGTTTAACACCTGGTGATTACAGGGACTCATAAAACTCCCCTCTGACAGAGAGACCCACCCCGTCCCCTCCCACTCCTCCTCCAAGGCCACACAGGGCGCCAATGCCAATCAGCAAGTCTCCTTTTCTAGCACCGTTTTTTTTCCTTTTACAACCCAAAGAGGGAGGAGAAGTCTACTCTCATTTAGCTAACGGAGACCAATAAACGTTGAGAGATTTAGATAAATTGACCATTTACAACCAGTGGAGGAGGCAGGCTGGGTGAAACGCTCACTGGATCAGTTGGGATGACTTTGAGACATTTGGCGTTGACCTCTAAAACAACAGGAAATGATGACGGCCGAGACTCAAAAAGAATTGTTGAGGTGAATGAGTGAATACATCAAAGAGGTGTCAAATTGGTTATTATCTTTGACAATAACAACACAAAATAAATAACACTGGGTGATGCTGCATTTGCCTAAATATTCTCTTTGTCTCAGGATTAATGTCTGGTTTTAGTGAACCCCACAGGTGAAAATCAGCTGCAGCATTTCAAGACAATGTGGATGCGGAAGGTTGGTCACACACAGGAAAAATGAAGGCTTGATTTAAGGTCTGATTTGAGACCTGAATAATGAACGGTGTGGGAATCTGATTGACTTTTTATAAACAGATTTCGGTCAGAACAATTCTCCTGTGTTTTGTATCAATATCTTTGACGTTCCTATTGCTTAAGGAGAGCCCCAAAACCTAAGGGCAGCTTTTTTTGAAAGATCATATCAAGCTACATATTCAGAGTAAAACACTCTAAAAACAAATTACAAGGAGAAGGAGCTACAAATAAGTGGGAAGAAATGTCAACAATCTGAGAACAAAAGTGAACTGTGTGGCTGAACTGAAACATTTAGAGGGTCTACTCAAGTTAAAACCTAAACCTTAAAATTACCCCTGAAGTTCCACTCAAAATATCCACACACCCAAATTTAAACTGAAATTGGCTCTCACACGCTGCACACACACACACACACACACACACACACACACACACACACACACACTGGTGTATAATGACAGAGCCATTGTTGTCTACATCCAGCGAGCTGCTCTCTCAGACAGAGTCAGGGAAACACCAGGAATTTAAACATACAGTACAAGCCTGTGTATTTGTGAGTCTAAGTGCTTCTCCTGTGTAATTTTATTCAACATTTATACACAAAAGGCCTCTCAGCCTCTCAGGGAGGTGACCTTAACAACAGGCTGCACACATGGGAAAGTTTTTTGGTAAGTTGACTTCAGGAAAACAGAGAATCAAGAGCTCCTGTGAAAATGAGAGGATCGATAGCAGCCAGGTCCTCCTCTAATTTTGGCGTTCAGGGAATGTTTTCATTTTCTCTCGATTTCACGTGAGGCCTAATTTTATTTTCCAGTGTACAAAGTCTAATTTTCTGGGTATGATAATCCTTTGATTAGTTGTTTTTCAGCAGTGGTGGCAGGTTTCTGTCTAATAAATCTGGAGGAAAACACTTGTGTTGTGGTTGTATAGCGTCTTTGTCAGTGGGGTCCACCAGCCTGAGCTGAAGATGCCTTCTCATTAATTCTGGGGTGCTGGGCCTTATTGTTGTGCTAATCAGGCACAGATGTGGACACCCCGACTCCAGAAAATCATCCGAACAGTCTTGACAGCAGACGCCTCTCAGGGGGGAGGAGGGGGAGGCCGTCCTGGAGGGACCGTTATAATTGTTTCTGACAGGGATCCAAACCAAATATGTACATGCGTGAAAATGAATCAAGCTTGAGCTGTCAGCCTCTGAACTGAGATATTTATGACGGTGGTGTGGAGGGAAGAGGTGGGATTCCTTTGTCGGGGATGGGAGGATGATTTTTAATTATAGTTTTCCAGGAAAAGCTGGAAGAAATGATGGAGGATAGAAAGATATGATCCCTCTTTCCTTATCCTATTTTGTACAAGACATTTATTTCACACTACACTGGTCAAGCTTTACCATTGAGTCTGAAATGTTTAAGTTACAGAGATCAGACAAATACTTGTTTTTCATCGACCACGATTCCTCATTGACCAGTTTCAGAGGTGTGAACAGAAACAGCTCTTTGCTTAACTGTTTTCTAACTTTGGCTTGAAAAACTAACAAACTGAGACACTCAAACCTTCAAGAGCTGTTCAAGCCTTTTAAGATGGTGAGTTACATGTAAAGTCCACATACACGTACAAGCAACAACCCCAGGCTGTGAGAAGTGAAGACAACGAGAAAGTGCTAGAAACTGAAATTCCTCAAGTGTCCACTTGGGGCTGGCTCCAGAAGTGCGGTAAACCACACACACACCAAGCCAAAAAAAGGCAATGATTACAGAAAATAAGCATGTTAGCAGCTTGAAAGAAATGACTGCAGTCTGGATGGCGCAGGAACACAAGAGCTCATGAAGTCATAAGAAAATCAATGCACCGCTTTCTTGATTCACCATCTCCTGCAAGTTGATCATCAGCCAATCTTTGCAAACAGACCAGAAAATGTTAATTCTTTCCCAAACTTTGAGACAAAACCTACCTTTAATGGAAACGGGAATCAAACAAAGCTTGCACGCAGGAAAGTGAGTGAGGAAGGTTTGCACTGCCCCAATAAGCACTTCCCCATGTAGGGGCCGTTTACACGACAACGGTTTTAGGGTGAAACGCAAAGGAATTGTTGTGTTTGCCTACCTCTAACTGAATATGGACCTCAGAGTGGAACTTTTCTGAGTTTTTAGTGGTAACGCTGACATCACGTTGTGCTTCGTGTATGAGCAGGACACTTTCATTGTGCTTGAAATCACGGTCATTGCGTTGTTTAGGTTCATTTTTGCACTGGTCAGTGTTAGCTGACTCTGAGGAAATCTAACCAAAACATGAACAGTTTTGTGACTTACACTGGGGGTGCCATAAACTTGATTCTTTTTTGTTTCACCAGAAAGACAATAATATTCCATTTAATAAGATGATTCACAGGGATTTTCAAATCATTTGAGAGTTTGTACGAAGACAAAAAAAATACTCTTGCACTCTCCTTTATGTTGCATCATCCAACTTTCATTCTCCAACTGAAGCACACATTCCTACACATTTCTTTTGACATCCAGCCAATCAGCTTCTCCGATAAACAAAAAACCATCCTGTCTCATTGCAGCCTGAACAGCTTTAATTAACCCTTTGTGTGTCTGGTGATGGTGAAGAGGGACTGGCTCATGTCAGGGGATGAATGAGCTGATGCCGGAGACACTGTGGGATTAAGAATATCCCCCCGGAGGATGATGGGACATGAAGGGAGGGGAGTCACTCTGTTGAGATTAACACCTCGGTTTGCTTTTCCCACATGGCCTCTCAATCCCTCTGGAATGCTGCATTGCTGTCCATTCTAACTAACGTCTTTCTTTACATCCAGGGCTAATTAAAATATGAGTCTGGACCTGAAAATGGTCACGGGTTTCCTCTATGTGAAGACTGCAAAGGCACGGCTAATGAACATTTTTTCAAACTGTGTCCAATGGATGATTGTCCGGTTGTTGATTTGTACAAGTATCCAATTTAACAGCAGCTTATTTTTTTAATAGTTGATTTGTGTTGCTTGTTTTATACTTTGTTTGTTACGTTTTACCTAAAATGCTGCCTGTGCGCCAGTAATTGTTTTTGAGCAGCATCAGAAAAACAACCCTCCTCTAAAGTAGCCTCCTGATGATGTTCCCGTTCACATACTGTTGTAGATAAAAGTCACTTTACTTTTACGTTTTTACATGAGTTGTGGTATCTAATTTGGTGACAGGAAAAAGGCTTTTATCCAAGTATTAAACACACATTTCAGTCAGTGTCAACTTTTGCACTTCATATAAACGGAGCAGAACCCCTTAAGCTTAACTATGTCTCAAATATATCATTCACTGTGAATATTTGCTGTAAATGCAGAGAAAGAAAGTGTTTACTGAGTAATAAGTAAAGTAATGATATTACTTTTAAAAAAGAGTAACTAGTAATGAGTAATATATTACTTTTTTTCCGGTATCTGATGGTTGCTCGAATTTTTAATGCCAGAAAGAGATACCACTGTTCATTTCAATCCATTTCTCACCCAGTCAAAAAATCCTTAACAGGAGCTTTAAAGTTCTTAATTTATGCAAAACATTTCAATATAATTACATTGTCCGACAGAGTTCTCCCTCACACCTAAAAGTGTTTTTGTGCCTTGTGGATCACTGGAAAAACCAACCAACCAAACCAAGTACAGCTGTCCACTAGTTTGAAACTGATTAGAAATTTTTTCAAGTTCTTGAGTCAATTAAAAAATGATTGGAAAGGAAAGATAAGACCTCAACTTTCTACGTTCGTCAGACAGACTTTTTTCTCATCTCGTTCCAATAATAAAGCAGCCAAAGTTGTGTTTTATTGGACACTTTGGACGAGAAACATGAATTAAAGAAAAATAGCGGAAATCTACTGAAGCCAAATTAGACACACTTTGGATTTCCCAAGTTGTATGAATATTAGTGCCAGCTACTAAAAACAGTTCATTAAAGAGCTCTAAGATCCACCCTCTTGCCCCTTAAGTTGATGCCCATGCTCAACGTGATTGAGATGTTTTGATTTGATCGATTCCCTTTTATTGAGATGTTTCCTTCGAGCTGAGCCCGCTCACTTCACATCTGAAGATGGACTCTGACATCACCACATGCACGGCCACAGGGCCTAAAAGTATGAGCTTAAGGTTTAAATCCCTCATCGTCTAACATCCTATTGTCCTCAGAGTCCAGCCTACCTTTAAGAGAAGCCCTCTCTGAGCCCAGCAACAATGTGGCCCATAAGACCCCCCTGGACAAAAAGAAAGAAAGATCCCCTCTCTTTCTTACCCCCGGCTTGCTCTCCCTCACTCCGTGTAAAAGCCTGATCCTCCAGTGTGAGAAGCTCTTAATCAGGGGCCAAACAATGAGACCCCAGATCCCTGCTCTTTGACAGAGGGCCTGATCTAATAAGCAGAGGAGAGCTGAGATGGAGGGGGGTGGATGGCCTGATCCAAGGGATTACTGGGAGAGATCTACCCTAGAGTTGGAGAAACTGGAAGAGGAGAAGAAGGAGAGGTAGATATGATGAAGATTGGTGAATGGAGATGGAATAAATATGTAATGTAAACCCATAAATCTCTGAAAGTTTTCCTAATTCCAGCTTCAAGTGTTTATGGGTGCATTTCTTTTTGACATCCAAGAGTCGAACTTAAATATGCCTCGCTGTTTTCGGTCTCTTTGTTTACATATTTGGCGCATCTGCATCATGTAAAATCTTGCTGTTTTTGCCAGCTGCAGTTTGTAACAGAGAAGACAAACACTATGCAGACTGGCAATTCCAGCTTCAATGTTTATCCGCCAACGTGACGTACCCAACTCTCCTCAATCAACTCACACCTATCTTTCAATTTGGTGTTTTATTTAAGTTGGAAAGATACAGTCTCTGTGTCTGCCCTGTCATTAGTTCTACTTTAATTACCATACAACCAACATAACAGCTCGATTCATGGAAAACCAGCCCATACAATGTCCATACGCCAAACAATCCAACATAAACCTGTCCAATTGGGTGGAAAACACGTAACTTTACAGCAAATTTCATTGGAAAAAGGTAATAGTTACACACACTTTAAACATTTTTTTATTTGAAACATTATCCAAATTTCATGACGAATGGGTAAAAACTTGTGTATAGCGTCTAGAAGCAACTATAAGCAAGTCTCAGTTGGTAAGTAACTGTTTTGTTCAGTTTCTTTGAATTTTTTTTCCAAATTTCAGGTGTTGTAGGTAAAAAATAAGTGAATAATTTATGACTAATTGTGGACCTAACTTCATATTACTCAACATATATTAAATAAATCAGCAGCTCCCAACAACCTGCTTCTCTGGAAATAGCAGAATATAGTAACGCAGTGATGTTGGGATGCATACATTTTGTGGTGAATTTTGATTTTCTTCCAAATCAAATTGTTCACTAATTGTCTCCTATTTACCTTGAGATTCTGAAGGAATTCTAAAGAAAGTGAACAAAACAGTTACTTACCAATTGTGACTCACTTAAAATTAAACTCAGACATTATTTCAAAGAAGTAACGCGCACATTTTCACCTAATTATCATGAAATTCAGGGAATTATTATCTAATTATGATGAAATTGGCTGTAAAGAAAAGTGTTTCCGGAAATTCATCCAATCTGGCAACATCAATATTCATGTTTCAGCCTCTGTGATTTAGACATTAAAGACCAATCCTTCCAGGGAGTGAAAGTCCTTCCTTGAACTGATCTTGTAAAAGAAGTGTCTGTTTTATGTCTCATTTGACTGCGATGTTCACAGAGAAAACTATATTAAACTAATGGATGGTGGCTGGTGTTGCTCACAGGGAAAACAGGTGAAGTCAGAGCTTTTCCCCTCCTTACCCTCTTAGGCCGGCTACTCTTTTTTCTTCCTCTCAGCCTCTCCATCCTTAAGCTTACCTTCATCTCCTGTTTAGCCTCCTCTTAACCCAACCATCACCCCGAGGCCCCTTCACTTTCTTCCACCTCCCTCTCACCAGCCCCCTCCCTCTTCTGCTGACTGGATCACATGATTGTATCTGCTCATATGCAAACAGGTGGGAAAACACTGATGACAAGGTGTCATGTGTTCTGTAACTTGATCCTAACAGTTTCATTAAAATTGCCTCAAAGATTGGATCAGATGGTTATTATTTAGTTACACTTACTCTGCTACCTGACTTGTATTTGTTTGTCATGAAGCCCGGGCGTCAGTTTAGGCTCAAAGTCAATGGAGGCCGACCGTAGACTTCATGTTGTGTTCATTCATCGGAGAGCTCGCAGTGTGTGCCTCTTAATGTAAAGGAGGGGGTGTCTCTCTTCCTGCTCCAATAGAGAGGGCGGATCCATTAGCAAAAGCTACTGTGACACTGGGCGTTTGAGACCTTTGAAGTCCTCACAGCAGCACTCTGCAGAGAAGGAGGAGCAAAGACCTGAGGACTCCTGAAAGAGGAGACCTGGAGCGTGCAGAGTGGGTCTCCACACGTTCAATGTGTTGCCATTTGAAGACAGAGAAGTTTGTCTTTTAATGCTGAATAATCGGTCAACAGCATCCTCGCATTTTCGTTCCCTCCTCGACTGTCATTTCTGATAAAATAACCCAAAGAAAAATGTAAACAAGGCAAATGTCACAACTTTTACCATTGCTACTTGTTTGGCCTACGAAGCATAACTCTTATGGCCTTTTTCCACTGACTCGCCTTGGCCCTACTCGACTCAGCTCTACTCGACTCTACTCGATTTGTGTTGCGTTTCCACTAGCGCGGTACTACGAGGCAGACACCACTTTTTAGCACCTGCTTTACCCTGGTTCCAAGAAAGCTAAGCTGATACTAATAGGTGACATCGACGGACTGCCGGTCACTCATTGGTCAGAGAATGTCGTCTCCGCAGCTTCTGACTCTGAACAAATCACTTACAAGAGGAAAAAAGGAAAGAAGCACAGAGGACAAGAGAAGACAGAGGAGGTTCAGGAGGAAGAGTCAGAACACAGATCCGTTTCCATCCTCTCTCTGTGTTTATTGAACTGTAATCATGAATAATACTCTCCATATGTAGCAGGTTGCCGGATTTCCTCTGGAGTGCTTCAGCCAGGAGTCTGCATTCGCTCAAAGCCCAGTGTTGAGGTTAACCAAACATGTCTCTGCGTGTACATCCTGGCTACATCACACAGTGTTTGGGCGGCAGCGATCCCTCCATCGCTGGCCAACGATTGGTAACAAAACACAGATGAGGATAAAGTGCCTAAAAATGAGCCTTTAAATAGATAATCCCACAGCAAGTGAACTAATATTTGCCTTGTGAGTTGTATTTAAGTAGGTATTGCACAATGAAGCATAAAACATTTGAAAGAGATGTTTTTACAACATTGATGTTAACTCAACCATGCTTTCTGAAGGATATCTAAATACAAATAAAAAGTTGTTAAATTCTCGGGTGTTTTCTAGGAATGTAACTGATTACAGGCGAGAGTCTATTTTCATTGCACCAGAAACTGCCAGGTGCAGAAACTTTTAGTTGGGAGCTTGTCAGTGTAGAAATCAGTTCATGACATTGAGCCCAAGTCATGTATAAGGTTGCTACTTTTGCTTCAAACCTGAGGAGACTGTACTTTAACTTTTGAAATAGTAAAAAAAACCTTTTTCTTCTTCTCAACTCGTGGGTAGCATCTTTTGAAGGTCGTATTTGGAGAAGAGTTGTGTCACAGGTGCATGTCGAAGGCTATGAAAGTTTTAAGACTCCTTGAAATGCAACAAACAGAATAGGCCCAGTTTTCCTTGCTCTAGAAAGATGCTGAAAAGCAAAAGCAAAGACAACCACAAAGAACCTACCCAGCAAATGTGAAGAAGCTTTAGGAGTTTATCCATATGTGAATGAACCAACAGAGAAATGAAGCTGATGCAGAAATGCTAAAAACCGCAGTTCCTTGAGTGTCCACTTGAAAATGGTTCCAGAAGCACTAGAAACCACATACACACCCATTCAAAAAGGCCAAATTTACTAGCAAAGTTAAACATGTTTGCAGCTTGGTACATGACTAATATACCCTATTGACACACACTGTATGGGGGGGGGCTTTTTTTTATATAACTCAGAAGTTTCGAAGATATTAAGAACATGAGATTTGCATAATTGAGCACATGATATTTGTATACTTCCTTTCTTTGCCCCCTGCTGGTTGACTGCTATCACTGGGTATCTTGGAATCAAACTTTTATTCTAGTTGGCTTTTTTGACCCATAAACATCTTGAATATTCAAAGAAGACCATTTGTAAACAAACATTCAAACTATTTTCGCTTTTCTGTCCGTCACACGATGAGGATATATGCTGCTTCTTGTAAAACCGCTTCAGTGGCAAAGTAAAACAACCTAAAGAAAATGCATTCAAAACAGATGAGATCTCTTCCCAGTTAGTTCAGAGGAAAAGTGACGCAACAAAGAAGGAAAAAAAAAAAGAGGGAATCCTTCTCCTCCTCCGCCCGAGGTTATCAGTGCTGGGGTTATTTCAGCCGTGGCATACGTCCCAAATACTTCAAAGAGGGACGTGTTCACGCACACACAAACAGGCAGTCAGCCAGCCAAACAAATAATTAACAAAGTCAGTGAGATTAATTAAAGCAACAGGGTTCAGGCAGGGTTCAGCCTTCTGTGTGAGAGAGGGGGGAGAATGGGACTCCCCTGCTGGATGTGATTAGAGAAGCAAAGAAGAAAGGGAGGAGAGGCAAGGGAAAACAGTGGCTGTCATTGATATCCATCTTCATGTAAACAGCTGGCCGTGTGTAGGTGTGCGTGTTAGTGTGGGGGAGAAAACTCCGTTCATTGAGTCATGTCTTACAAACCTTGGGCAAGCGTGAGTTGAACATTTTTGAGAGAAACTATTTCTCTGTGCACTGTCTGAACAAGTTGGACCACACTGCAGAAAGCTTGTGTGCAACGAGATGCATTTTCAGAAAATATTTTTACCCACAACCCCACAAAAAAAAAAAACTTGCTCCAGATATGACCTGGGTTTATCATGATTACCATTCCAAAAGAAAAGTTTTAGATTTATGTACAATGGAAGATAAGAGCAACAGCAAAATAGATGTTTGAACAATATTTCAACATTAAACCTCTTATGACCCAGCGTCCACATATGGAAACGTTACATTTTTCCCCTCACACTCATGATAATTCTTTTTTTTTTTTTAACTTTTTAAAACTATTAACCTTATCTAAGGACACTACCTACATCATCTTTTGGTGATACCACAACATTACACTTATTTCAGTGAAAAAATTGTCTTGATATAAGCTACATTCAAGTGATAGGTCCAGGAAAATGTCTTGTTTCAAGTTATTTAAAAACAGAAATTAGGTATAAATTGAAAAAAGTTTCTTGTATTAAGACAACTTTCTAATTTCAATAAACTTTAAGAGTGAATTTTTCTTGTTGCATTCGCAGATTCTTTTTTTTTTTTAAATTTACTTGTTACAAGCAATTTAGACTTCATTTTTGTCTTCAAAAAACTTGAAATAAGATATTTTATTTATGAAGTGGTCTGGTGAATGTGGCTCAAATCAAGTAAAGTCAGACAATTTTTGCAGTGTACAATAACACTCATGACCAAAAACTAATAGCGACCTCATAGCACAAATATCAAATATTCAAGTACAAAGACAAAGTTTTGTTTTCATACTGGTTAGGTCTTACTGATCCCATACAGCAGGGATAATAAAATCTAAAAAAAAGAACTCTAAACAAAAGCTTGGGCTTTAAAACGTTGAGTCTTGATGTATAAGATTAAAGTTAAAGATACGGTTTAAATACAAGATTTTAGTCAAAATAACCTGGAATGTATGAGATTAAGATGAAAGAATGATACTTTATCAGAATAAAGATGAGTGGTGCTGAATAGATTATCCATGGTGTGAAATAAGATTTTTTTTTTTATATGAACAAACACAATTTGATGTAACATTATTGCCAAAAACACATATGATCAGTACTTTTTTATGTGCATACTTGTATAGAACAAATTTATTTTCTCCAACTTTTTTTTTTCTTCAAAACAACAGTTTTCTTTGATTTAAAGAAAGATACAACTTCAATTCTTAGTTATATTTATTGCATAGTTTTGGTTTGTAAAAATGTGACCACGCCAGTTTTGAGTTTCTGTAGCTAAACCACCACAATCCAGTAAAACACCAGAGAATGAGAAAGGAGGCTAACTGACATGCGTAATGAATATTCATTATATTATCACAATATTCAAGTAGATTGTACAGATTCAAGGCACTGAGTGGGATTGAAAAAAAAAGTACTGATTAATAAATAGACTGACAAAGGTGTTGGAGAAGCCAAGAATCAGTAAAAATGTCACAAAGCTTAAAGGCATATTCTGTTTTTTAGAAGTTAGGTTATGCTATATGTCATTTTGATTGTTCAAGCCACATCGGACACTTGTCAGTTCACCCTCTTCAGTAAGAAAGCATCGAAGGTAGGCTACATTTTTCTGCATACTGGTTCATCCTGCAACATCCTTTAACTCATGTTGAGTGACTTGAACTGAAGAACTAATCATGGTCTAAGTGTGTTCAGCTCTGTACTTGTGAGTTCTGTGAATCTGGACTCTGGTTTGGCTGCATGGCTGTCTCTGTACTGACAGGAGCGCTGGTACATCAGATGACATGTTTTAATAGCAGCTCTCTTGCTGTGGGACCCTCCTCCCTGCTTCTTTCTCTGCTCCCTCCCCCTCTTTGACCCTCCTTCAGCTGTGTTTTGCATCAGTGCTACTCCTGCATCACAAAGCCCGTACTTTCAGCTTGTCCCATTGTGTTGCGAACATCGCAGGTAATGATTAACACAAACACACAACAATGGGAGCTTCAGCAAATCAGCCAGCGTAGGAGTCAATAGTCTGAAAGTCTGGATGAAGAGACAACAAACACGCTGGGTGATTGTTGCGTTTTGGTTTCAAGACTCTCTCACGTGTGCGCAGAGCAGTGATTTTTGCCTATGAAACCTCCAGTACACGTCAAAGGCTTACAAGAAACTCTGATATGACATGTGGCATCTTACAACGTTAGCCAGACAGTCTGATTGCTTTAAGAGCAACCGTCATCCACCAAAATTTCAGAAAGTGTTGAATGCTCAAGATAAACAAGGAAATCTGAGCTTTCATTCAAACAACTGACACATTTCTGCCTTTCTTGTATACTTTTTCATTCTTAAAATGAAGTCACACTGTCTCACCAACACTACTTTCCCCAAGAAGGTAAAACTAGGAATAAACTTAGCAAAGCATAAAATGAAACAGAGAGAGACAGCTATTCTTGTAGCTCTTGAGATGACTAAAAACTTCATTACATAAAGGATATAGGGAGATATATTCTAATTTTGTTATGTTACTGTTTTAAATCAAACTAACATGCTGGTGGTGCACCTAGCTAGGTCACAAGGCCTTTGTTGGCAGATTTTCTTTGCTCTATCTAGTTTTAAAACAACGATTGGATGTAATTATTAGCATTGAGATGCAAAATAAAAGTGTGAAATGATCATATAAGAGTTGTGACTGTACAATAAATATGACTTGACAGCAAAAACAACGAAAAAATAAAAATCATCAGGGACATTACCTCTATGGAAAGTTCTTGTTTTGAAGGATAGATATTTTATTACTTCAATCAAACCAGCAGTGAGTGAATTTCTGAATGGGGAGGTTAAAGGGGCTCTCGGGTGGATTAATTTAGCATTAGCTTCTTGCTTTAACCCCAAAGCTACAAAACATTAACTGTGGCCTTTGGCATGGCACCAAAGCAGGCAGATATGCTTTCAAATCAAGATGCCCTATTGATGATGTGGTCATTCTGGAGAGAAGGAGTCACCAAACAGTCAGAAATTTACATGTAAATGTGACCTGATGTTTCTATAATGTGTCCCTGCTGTGACGTAGACTAATGAGCGACCAGCCACACCTCACACATTCCTCCTGACCTCTACCCTACCTTACTTTCCCTCCAAACACACGGACTCACACACAAAAACCCCTCACCTCACCCCTTGATTTATCATTCACCCCAACATCACCCCTCCTCCTCAATCTGTTATCAGCTGTCAGGCACCAACCGGCCCTGGTATTCCCCATTAGCATTAACATCAGTATGCAGCAGGCTATCAATGCTATCTGGGCCTGAGGGCGGCGGGAGGGTCGGGAGGGATCACACATATCTCTGATGTCATCAGATAAAGATGTGGGATGGAGGGTCTGGTCCTGGTCAAGGGGAGGAGTCTCAAATAAAAGTATTTGATTTTATCAGAGTTTTTAAACAATGAGCTGTGACATATTTTCTCATTTATTTGAATGAATTGTAAAGCTTGGTGGTAAATAATTAGCCTGACACAAAGACGGGATGAAGGGGTGGTGGATGGTCTAAAATTGAGACAGGTTCTTTGCCCGTGTAATGATTTAAATGCTCCAATTTCAAGCCTGGTTGGTTCTTCATCAGATACTGAGGACCAGGGAAAGTCAGACATTTATTTGCTTCAATTTAAGCCTTCTGAAAACATCTGTCTAACTACTGAACCCTGCACTGCATTATTTAGTGGTTCGTTACATTTTGTCTCAACCAAAAACAGCACAAAGATCACTTTAAAAGTTGACATTTCAGTTGCGTGTACCACTGTAGAATTTCTGAGAATATATAAACAAATTCAATAATAGATTAGATAAGTATATTTGCTTACATTATATAACCTTTGTCCTAAAACAGAATTTCAACTTTTATCACAGAAAAACATCACAATTACTTTTTGTAAACAACATTGGAACCTCCAAATGTGCAAGTACTTGCAAATATTTTCCAACGTGAGGATGAAACTCAACTCAAAATTTTATTAATAAAGCATGTTTAAAAACAACAAGATTTGACCAAAATGCTGAACAGGTCAAATATAGCACAAACAAGATACAGTGCTACAATACATTAAACAATGCATACATGCAATAAAAAAGCTAAAATGAAATCAAGCAAACTTGATTAAAATTTCAACTAAAATTTGAAAGACAGGGTTAAAGGAAAGTAATGCACATGCTCATGGCTGACTTCAGTACAACTACGGCAAGCGGAAGGTTCCAAACAACTCAAAGCTTTGCTAGACCGCCTTCCTCAGAAATAAATAGCAACAGTAATAAAACATAGCAAAACAACACATCGATGTCACATGACGTGCAATTTTTATGTTTTTTTTTTAATTACACCCAGAGATCTAAGATCCAGTGACCATGTGTGAAGATTTTCAATTACCTCTACTTAATTATGTTATAATTTGTCTTTATATGTCAGCTGCATCACACATGAAGAGTTTTTACTCTGGATAATGTTGTAGAATGTATGTCACAAAGAGGCAGTGATGAAACTCTTCACAGTGGCTTTAAGAATGACATAGAAGTGAAGTAAAAAAGTGGAAGCATCTTGCAAGTGTCTTTAAAATTAAAACTTTAAGTATGAAAGGTATTAAAGCCAAAGCTGTGAAAAACTTCAGGTCTAAGTCATCATCAAACACAGTGACCAATTCAAAGATGTGTTGCATAACTAGAAGTTTGTCCAAGCTTATAAAATCAAAGCATAAGCCATGTCCAACTTTACCAGCCTATAAAAAGAAACTTCTCAGAACATTTATGCAGCTGTAGTTCATTCTGACCTTTAAGCTTTTCAAAGACACAAATCTGATTTCTTTATTATAAGATGAACTGATCATCATGCCATTAATCCTTGTTAGCTCCGAGCAGCCGTGTTGTCTCTAATTTGGCACTTAGGTTGATGACAAACAGTTAGCATCGGCACCTGAAACAAAGCTCTGCTAACTTTGAATGCTCACCTTGGAGGAGCCTCAATGGGCTTTGTATAAAAGGTGTCTGTGTGAAGCAATTGAGGCGGCTGCAATCCTACGCGTCCCATTAGCACAACAACACAGTGCAATAACATTAACACCGCGGCCCCCTCCCAAAACACAGGTTATCTTTCAGCACCACACACACACTCACACAAACACACACAGGTGAAGATACCTGCCTCACTTTCAAGGCAAACCTGGTGGGTAACAAGGAGGAATCATTAAAAGAAGCTGGGCTCCTCTGACCTGCTGTTTGAGCACCTACACTCACACACACACATATGACACAAACATGATGGCCGACCTCGCAGCGCCGGCTGGTATTAGCACAGCTCTTATCTTCTTTATGACTTCCACTCTGCCTGCTTTATTTGTGTACTTTGACTTTCCCTGTAAAGCTCCGTCTGACCCCAAGTAGTGCTGCGTGGTGTCAAAGGTGAAATCTGGAGTTTATTTCAGCACATAAATTTTAGCTTAATGCACTTGTACTGCCACCACTCGAGGGGTTAGACCCACAGATAAAAGTAAATCGAGTGTGCTGCTTGTGTTGTGTTTTATCTGGAGCTTTTTTTCTTTTCAGTCTAGAATCTGAAACTGTGTTCTTGGGCTTGAAACAGGCCCTGACCATTGTGATCAACCTCTCTGTCTTCAACACTTCCGTCTTTCCCCTCAATAAAACGAAACGTCTAGCAGAGGCAGAGGCAGTCCTGAAGGGTCTCCAGAGACTGTAATAAGTTTCCTTTTCAGGTTTGACGGCGTTAGCTCACTGCCAAACTTGGATGGCTTTAAAACAACTGTAATTCAGACATTTGTGTTTGGGGCAGATATTGAAAGGTCAATAGACAGACAGTTTCAACAAGATATTGATTCTTTCCAAATGCTATTTTTGTCTGAAGTTTCTAAATTGCATAGTTTCTAAATGCGCACTGAGTCATGCAGTTTTAAAATCTCATTTATTTCAAGGTGTTTAGCTTAAGTGTTTAGTGCACAGACGCTGAAGCCTGTCAGATGGACAGGTTTTAGTATCAGCACTCCAGCTCATTTCCTGCTCTGTCCATGGTCCTCAGCTCTATGAGTAAAAATATACAAGCTCCCCAGACAGATAAGTTAGAAATGGTTTAAAAAAAAATCTTCTGTTGTACAAGCCTTACATAACAGTTCTGATTCTGCAAACAATCATTCTTGAAAGATTTGGAAACTCATCCTGTCCCAGAGCTGGACTTCTCTTCATTTAGGAAATTGAAGCAAGTGTGCACTGCAAAAACTGAAATCTAAGCAAGTCATTTTGTCTTACTTTTAGTACAAATTATCTGCTTATTCTTGATATAAGCCACACTCAGCTGACAAGTCCAAAAAATGTCTTATTTCAAGTTATTTAAAGACAAGAAATGAGGTCTGAAATGATTGTAACGCGCCAAAAAAAAAATCATCCAGTGGTGTAAGAAAGAAGTTTTTGTATCAAGACATCTTCTAATTATATGAAATTTGATAAAGTGAACACAGTTCAAGTCAATAATAATGAGACATTCTTCTTACTCAAAATAAAACAATGACTTGATCAGATTTCAGTCTTTGCAGTGTGTTTTGTTTTCAGGTCCAAACTTCAGAAAAGTCAACAAGTTGTGATCCCAGGTTTTCTTACACACGTCAACTATTTAAAAGGAAGCTTTAAACCACCCATGAGAAAATAAGCTGGTTGTGATAGTGACTAAATTAATACTATTGCATAAAACTAAAATAATACATAACCCACAGGAACAAACCTGACTGACTGACAAGAAGAAGTCTGATCTGATATATCTGGAAAAGTTTAGCCAAAGCCAAAAGTCTCTCTCAGGAGCTTTACTTATAGAAACATGTGGACACTACATTTCTACATCTCAGACTTATGATAATAAATTCTTTGAATATTTGACCTACTAGGCACATTTAGAGACACTGCGTGTGTCGTCTTTTGATGAGGTCACAACAATGCTCACATTTCATTCAAAAAACCAGTGTAGTTCTGCGACAAAACACTTATAACTAAAAACTACCTAAAGGACACAACTTCCTGTACAAAGACAAAGGTAAGTTTTCATACTTGGTAGGTCTTACTGATCCCAAATAGCAAGGGTAAATAAAAAAAAATGCACACCAGAAAAAAGCTCAAGTCTCAGGGGGACAATGTTTCTGTAGCTTGGTTTACTTGTAAAAAACAAATATGTTGAGACACAGGAGTCTTTGTGTGTCTGTGTGTCAAACTGTGGCTTTGGAATAGATGAGTAAGAAACCTTTTTAGACATTTGTTTTTCTTGAAAGCCAAAAACAGCAGTGTAAAAAAAGCAAGGTTAGGGTCTGTTGAAAGGAGAAGATTAAAAAAAATCATTTGTGCTTGCTTCATTTGTGTGTTAAACCAAACAGCATATATCAATTCAGAGTTCAAAGGTGAATCTATAAGTTTTAAACAACATCCTGCAGACTGGGGAGTGATTTGAGCAAACTGAAGTAGAGAAGAAATAAAGTTAATGAGTTCTTTGGTGAGTGTTTTCATTTTTTCCTTTGCTCACACTTTTATCACTTTAACACTATCAGGTGTTTTCTTATCTCTTGTATCTTAATCTCACACCACCCAGAAAATCAGTAAAGATGAATTCTTAAACTCCAGCTAAAACAGTCGTTTCCACCATAAAGTTTATTCATGCAGTGAATAAATATCTCATTTTTTTCCCCATTGTGAGCTGTAACATCCTTAAGAAATTAATCTTCTGTGAGTGGTAATCTGATGAAAACAGGGCTGGTCTTGATTCTCTGCTGCATGCAGCTAATGGGATTACGGGGTCTTGTTCTTTTACTGATGCAATTAAAACGTGGAGGCAATTCACAGCCTTCACTCAGTGAAGCATCTTAATTGAATGCGTCTCCTAAAGAGGCCTTAATGCTCTGTTTGCATAGAGCACAATTATCCTGCAATAAATTATGAGGCGCGAAAAAACAAAACAAAACTGTTTTCATAACGTGATTTATGGGGATATTTTGGCCCGCGTAAAAAATTTCGAAAGTGCTTCAAAAAAGTAGAATTGTGCTGTTTTTTAATCCAAGCGGAGCAGGGAAGGTTGAGTATCTTGAGTTTTATTTGCCAGCTCTTTGGAGGGATGGGGGGTAGTTTTTTTTGTGTGTGAGGGTAACAGAAGCGCACCCCTCCCTTCTCCTCCCTCCTCCTCCTGCTCCCCTGGCCACTCTCAGACCATTGTTGTTGTGATCGCCGGCCGGAGAGGAGTAGTATTGCTGGAGAGCTGCTGAGAGGAGGACGCAGTTAGTCTCTCTCCGAATTTTTAGGAAGCTGAGCTCCACATTTTCGCGGCAGATTTCACCGGGATAAACTCGGAGAGGAGAGGAAAACTTCAAAAGCGCTGCGTAAAGACGCACGGAAGAGTTACACCAGAGCACAGTCAGTGCGAGACGGGACTCCAAACTCCAAGACACGTTTCTCTAACCTGCCTTATTCGCTTTCCCTCGCCTCTCCGGATCTTTTTCATCAATCTTTTAAACGAAAAAGGACTTATTCTGCTTAAACCAACTAGTCTGCGAGTCTTTCTCTCCATGGATTTAGCTCTTTGAGCGACAGGCTACGGTGGACTTTGCCCAGCGGGATCACGCAGCCTCTTCCCCCGGTCACCAAGAGAGAGAGGGCTCGGCAGCTGTCGTTTCTGCTCTGAGAGGCTGTTTTAATGGATTTATAAGTAAATGTTTCAATCGGATGGAGAGGTTTTTGGACTGCTTTGCTCCAAATGAGGCTTTCAAAATTTCAATATTCGCGCGTATCGGCTGGAATAAGGAGTGAATCCCCACTCATCTCTGCGAGGACGGATCGGGAGGAAAGGTGGGTGAAAACAGACTGGGACAGCTGGGGAGTTGTTGTTTCATTCATTTGCAGCGGGCGAGTTTGGGTTAGAAAACGGCACAAACACATGGAATAAAGCCGAAATTCTTAACTTAGATTATTGAAATTCTAAAAGTGCGAATATACTTTTTAACATGTTTTCAACAACTGTCCTAAAAGAGGAGCTCACATTTTGAAGTACAGATATTCCGCGTATGCCGCAGTCACTCAGTGCAAATGAGAATACTTCTTTTAAAGCATGCATCATAAACTTTTTGTGAATTTCAAGACAATCAATCCTCATAAAGGGACGTTTATGAGGCATCGAGCCTTCCGCAATGACTGTTTGGAGCGAAGTGTGTTTGTGTTGCTAAGATTGGAGTTTGAACCCAAGCAGACCAGAGATCACATGCATGCCATATTTGATTTTACAGATATTTCATTGTCATTTTCGTGGTTATTTTGCTTTAACCGTCAAAAGTGCACAATGAGGTTGGAGAAATAAAAAAAAGTGTAATTACTTGCGTTAACTCTAATTTTTAATGAGATTTGAAAACGTGTTAATCAAATTGGAAAGCTGTGATGACCCTGTGAGTCAAGATGTGACAGTCATGGTAAAAACCAGCTCTATGTGATTGACTTTGACTCTGATTTTTAATATTGCGCCTGTAAGAGTTGTAGTGCAGGGATTATGTGACAGAAGTATTCAAGCCCTTTCAAGGTAAAGGCCCGCACAGTAAGGCTAGAGCTGATAGTTTAATAAATCCAGTTTTCTGAAGCACATATGAATGAATGATTGCTGCAGCGTGAAGCAGCAGGAGACGTTTTTTTCCAGTCCTTAATTGAGAAAGAATACGTTTCATTCAGTGAGTCCTTTAAACTCTCTCTCTCTCTCTCTCTCTCTCTCTCTCTCTCTCTCTCTCTCTCTCTCTCTCTCTCTCCCCCTGTGTGTGTATATGTGTGTGTGTGGGCGCGGCATACATGGAGCGCACACACCGGGGTCTGGCGCCTGTGCGCAGTTGGCTCGACCCTCAGCAGAAAAATCACAGCGGTTTTACTAAGTGTTCTTGTGGACTGTCAGGGCTTATTGTTTGTCTGCGGGGCTGGTTCAAGGTGACATGGCTGCATCTTCTATATAAATGAGCTTTAATTGAATGAACACATGAACAGTGCAGCTGTAGAGGAAGATGCACTGATAGGATCCAGGTGAGATGTTTGATTCAAGGTCTTTCACTTTCACAGAGAATGAATTTCATTCAGTCAGTGACTGTGCTCTAATGGAGTGAAAGAAATCTGAAAGCTGTCTTTTCAGGGTTAAGTTCCATGATAAATTAGTCTCAAACACTTGGATCTTCATTTATAAAGGATCAGGCTTAAATTAGCAAACTAAAAGTTGATGCACAGGACAGGTTAAAATGACAATCTCAACCATTTTAGTGTCTGCAACACCAGTTCAGATGTGATTGTCACAAATGAGGCATCTGAATGGACTAAATTTGCCTTCCAGAAATGTTCACAGATATTTGCAACCCTCTAACTAAGCTGAGGAAAACTTATGCAGGACATGAGAGAGGTATGACACCCAACAATATTACCGATCTTGCTCAAAGTCCAGACAAATTTGACACTTTAACTGTTATGCCGCACTTAAATGTTAACTATCACACGCTTTAAATACTCCTCGTGTTTTCCACCTCCATCCCAAAGTCGACTCTGGCCTCAGCTCCTCCAGATTCTGTAGCTTCCTGGCAAGTTTCAAGTGTTTTTCTAGCAATGGCCCATTATCCCAGGCTGGACCGAGCGCCATCCATTGACAAACAACAGGCGGTAACAGCCCTTTTCCTTATTCATGACGCAGGAGAGCCTGGACAATGTAAGGGCGAGGGGGACAGTTAGCAGGACATCTGCTGACGAATACAGCTGCTTACAGTCAAAACAGGATCTCTGACTGTGTGACTGAGCTAGATTTGTGCTTTCTAACACCTGGTGAAAACTGAACAGTAAACTCAAGCTGCAGGAAAGTGCAACATATCAGGTTTCTGATCAGAAGATAACCGTTGTGCTTTTTTTTTCTCTGCAGGATCCAGATTTAGAGACTTTGTGGGTTTCTGGAGTTTCCAATGCCAGGCCCCGGAGTGTGAGGCCAACCCAGGCTTCAGATACATTTTTATACCTTTAAAACACAACATCATCAAGAAGATGGCGAGGATCTGCACATCCTGTGTTCTGCTCCTCTGTTTGATTGACAGAATCTTTGCCAGAGCTCTTGAAGAAGGAAGAAGTAAAGGTAAGATCACCTGAAACCACTGAACTGCTCTGAAATCACACCACTCTTCCCCTGGTTCTTTTCTAAACCTTTAGGAGGGTTGTGTCATGTAAAACTTCTACGCCTGGCTCAAAGCTTTACTGGTCTTAAACCACAGACATTCAGTGGAAATCTAATCTGTTAAGGTTGCAATCAGTCCACTTTCCCTTGTTAAGGAGTGTCAGTTTCTTGGCAGCCGCAGAGGAAGTCAAGGTGACAGGAAAAATGACAGAGAGGCTGCAGTCAAGGTTTGGATGGAGGGAGGAAAAGGTGGGAGAAAAAAAGGCTCTCAGTGTTTTTGCTGCTGTAAACTTTGCTACCTGATCCGCCCGAGGCCCTGAGGCTCGGAAGTGTAAATCTGCCTGGCTGCGTTCCAGCTCTGGAGGAAGAGGAGGGGAGTGAAGGGGCTTTTTCATTCATGCTGCACAGACAGATGCCAATCCAAGAAGTCAGAGATTCTTGGTTTTCAGCTGCTTATGGATTCTTACATTGAGTAATGATGAAGTCGTAGACACAATCAGGAGACTTCTCTTGTGCTGAATCAGTTTGTGACTTAAATTAAAGGTTTTCAGGGGACATTTTTGTGTGGACTGATGAAAGACACTGGATTGTTTCCCCTTCAAGGCAGAAATCATGAAGCTGTCTCCTTTCCGTGCTGCAGGACCTGGCGTGTTTGTGCAGGACAAGAAACTTTAAAGACAAAAATCTAACTGGGATTGGTGACAGGGAGATGGAAATTTTAATACTGTCTGTCTCTGATGAAATATGAATACTTCCTAATTTTCCCCTGCTGAAAACAGCCAAATACCATATTTATGAGTCAGATTAAAAAAAAAAAATCAAGTTTCTTCAGACAAACTTCCTCATAACCCCTCTGCTGTTCCCCTTATTAGAGCGTAATCACAAAGCTCAGTAAATAATGTTCGTCTGCTTTTACGAAATCTACTTCACTGTAAATTACAGCTCTGCTTCAAACTATTTCAATTATTCTTAGTCCTCAGGCATTTTCTGTCATGTTCCTAATCTGATAAAATCTCAGAGAGAAAACAAATCACAGCGTTCTCCAGATATAATTATACTTCTAATGTTACTAACCACACGCTGCTAAATGCAGCCATCTGACTGCTCCGATGTTTTTTTTCCTTCTCCTCCAGGAAAATTATTTTTGTCCAGTTTTCTGCCACATCATTACAGACTGTACACAAGCCTGAGGACAGCTTTTCTCAAAGACAGACATGTATTTAAAATCTGAGACAGGAAATATCACAGATGATGTTGAAGTTGAAGGGATGGTTGAGCAGAACCTGTCCTGTTAATTGTCACTCCACAGAGAGCTTTTTGTAACATAAAGAAGAGCGGAGTGTGCCAGAGAATGCCTTCTTTCCCTTTAGTCTGTGTGCAAAAAAAGTGGGTTGGCATATTTTTTGGAGTGCATCTGCTGGTCAGGCCAAACGTTCAGACCAGAGCCGCCTGTGGACAGAGTTTGACCTCTGAGCGGCAAACTTTCTGAGTGCTGTTTGAACAGATAATGAATGGATGCTTACAAAGTTAGCATCCACTCATTCATTAAATGCAATTATTTTGTACTGCAAACACAAGCAAAGTGTTCTGATTACTTTTAAAGCGGCTTCAAAGTTGTGACGCTGTTTGTATCTGGGATCCTGATCCCAGATACAAAAGCGTGACGTAGGTTTAACTAGAGCGAAGGCTTTTCTTTTTTCTTTGAACTGCAACTTATGACCTGAAAAAACAGACGAATCGACAGCTTTTTAAAACAGATCTGAGTCAAATGAGGCTTATTATCTTGAAAGTTAAATAGTGAATAACAACATGACCATGCATTGTGTGATTATACACAATAAAGCTGCACAAGAAGAGGCACAGTTGAAAAACACACAGATTAACTCTCAAAGAAAGAAGATACAGACTTTATCCAGTCTTAGTCACACTGTACTTCTCTGGCTGGCTGTGCTGCTCCCTCCCCGGGTCAGGGCATGTTACTGTCCGAGGCCTCTTCATTGTCCGTACCGCTTTCCATGGAGGTCTCCACTGCCAGCCCGACCAGCCGGCTGGCTGACTGGCTGTTTGGCTCAAGCAGCCGAGCGGTTTGTTTGTGTTGTGTTGTGTTTTGTTTGCCCCCTCGCCTCTGGGTGACAATTCACACTCTGCTGAGAGTTCAACTCCCGGGCACCGTCCCTGTCTCTGCAAGTTCATTAGCATGGCTTTAGGTTAGTGTGTGTGTATGTGTGTGTTTGTCTCTGTGATTAGTAGTTTTACTGTCGTTAAATTTGCTCCTTCAGAGGAAAATGTGAAGCAGTTTTGTAGTAAAAGGTGAAGCAATCTCAAATGGCCATCAAGACTTTTTAATCCACTGCTGATCCGACCAATCACTGCCCCTGATTTTCCACTTACAGAGCTGTTAGCATGCCACTAAAGCCTACATGTGCTCTGCATGATTAGAAATAAAAGCAGCGCTTCACTTGGACGAGGAAACAGATTGCCTTTTCACTAACTGCCCGCAGGAAGCAATCAAACAGAAAATTGCTCAGGAAAATTGCTCGTTCTGAGCGACTGAGCAGAGAGCAAGTTCAGGGTGCACATATGTCTCTACAAGTGAGTGGGCGAGGACATGAATGGGTGAGTAACTCACTGAAAAGACAGCACTGTGGCTGAGGGTGACACCATGGTGGCTGGGTTATCAGGGCACTCTATCAGCAGCCCCTGGTGGCATTAAATGACGACAGTTGTCCAGGAACATTGTGTACTTCTGTAGAGAGACCTTTCAGAGGGAAACTGAGACCCTGCAGTGTGTTTGGACAATTTTTGTCTTGGGTTCAGACCGAGGTGGTTTGTAGCTGTTCAGTCAGATCCTGGAGACAAACAACAAGAACAGAGACAGCCAAAACTGGTCTGAAAGTGAATAGAAACATTCCTAGTGATACTCAAGTTTCCTCTTTTACTTTTCTCTTCTAGAACTTCGTGTTTCCAGGCCTCTGATTGCTCCAGGTTACCCTGAAAACACGACAGCTGTGGTGGGTGGTCAGGCCAAACTGGTGTGTAAAATCCACCGACCAGCCTCCACAAAGGTTCAGTGGCTGAAGACAGAGGCCAGCACATCAGGCCGAAGCCAAGAAGGACAACCTCGTCTCAAAGCTCTAACGGTGAGAACGACTCAAAAGTTAAAGGGTTTCAGTTTTTTATCCTCTTGTTTCTAAGCGATGTTTAACAACCTGTCCTCCATGCAGGCCTTGCAGAGCAATGCCTCGAAGCTGAACACGCTGCACCTGTCCAACATCAGTCTGCAGGACGCTGGAGAGTACATCTGTATGGCTGAAAGCATGCACGCAGGACAGACAGTACAGGCCATGCAGTCTGCATGGTTAGAGGTCCTGCCAGGTGAGAACTTTGAATCTTAAAGCATAACAACGTCCTCAAACAGCAACCTAAGACTTATTCACTTTGAGATCTAACTTTTGTCCTAACTTTTGCCTCACAGGTACCATCATATCCAGAACTGTGGACATGACTGCTGCTGAAATCCCTCAAGGTACCATCACTTTATGGTTCTGCATGAAATAAGTGCTATAGCTTGAAGGTTTAGTGAGTCCTCCTCTAACATGTCGGCTTCCTCACTGATGATTGTGGGCTGGAGTAAATTTCTCTCCTTCAAACGCTCACTTAGATCTTCAGCGAACCTTCACCGCCCCTTAGATTTACCCTCCGTCCACTGTCACGCTGCAACATGTTCATTAGCTCCACTCTCTGGCCCTCTGTGTTTCTATTCTTCTCTTCTTTTTGGATTCAGCAAGTGTTAGGAGGAGCAAGAGGGAGGAGGGTGTGTGCAAGGGGGGTGGCTGGGTTTGTTGGGTCTCCTGGTCCCCATGGTAATCTTATTGTGTGAGCACAGAGGAGGGGGGCAGGAGATGGAGGGGGTGAAAAGCTAAAGGTCAAAGTTTAAGGGATAGCTGCTTGCTCTATCTAGAACAGAGATGAAGATTTAAGTTTCTGAATACGAGGCAGGAAGAAAATGAAGTCAACCTAGAAATACACCATGACATTAAAACAGTGGTCTGTCCTCCACCGCAGCATGCTTATGTTTGCTATTCTTTGCTTCTAACAGAAGTTCTCGAAGACTTGAGTGAAGATACTACAGAGCATCTTCTCTTGGAGCCGGGCAACGTCCTGAAACTTCGCTGTGACATCAGCACCCGGCCCGGCATGGCCGTGAACTGGTACAAAGAGGGAAATCGGATTGTGTCAACGCCACGAATCCAGATCCGTGGTGCCATCATGGAGATCACAGATGTGTCTTATGAGGACTCAGGCATTTATATTTGTTTTCTGCGGGGATCCAAAGAGCCTGTGAGGAACTTCACCATCACTGTTGCAGGTAAGGATACTTTAAATGTGAACCTATTATTTATCTTCTTCTAACAACTTAAAAAGGTTTCATATTTCAACTACAACATTAAGAGAAAATGTTGGTTCTTGACACTAAAAAATAGTCCAAGATTGTAATTGTGCAGTAAATGTGTGTTGGAGTAATCTCAGAATGGGATCGCTCTTAACAGCTTGTTCAAACAGTAACATGAGTATTATTTAAGATTTTCAAAGCTGCCAGTCATGTGAAGCTACTAAACTGATCAAAGTTTTATTTGCTATTGATCCTGGTCTGTCATCTCAACAAACTCTCTATCTTGACTTTTGTTTCCAGACTCACTGGGGTCAGGAGATGATGACGAAGATAACGGCTTGGAAGACTCGTCAGCTGAGATTGAAAATGACCAGGTCTACATCTCCAGAGGTGGGTCATTTTAAGCTAATTATCCACATTCTTTAGCCTTCATTAGGACGGTCTGGCTGTAGGCTTTACGTGTTGTTGTTGTCCAAACAGGCCCTTACTGGACTCACACTCAGCGTATGGAGAAGAAACTGTACGCGGTCCCTGCTGGTAACACTGTGAAGTTTCGTTGCCCCGCCATGGGAAGCCCCATGCCAAGTATCCGCTGGCTCAAAAACGGACGTGAATTCAGAGGGGAGCATCGCATCGGAGGAATCAAGGTGAGGAACGAAAATTTAAATTCAGAGCCAATGCCATGTTCATGATGATGAAGGGTCATGACAAATACGATTTTTGTGTTTCCTTCTTGCAGCTGAGGCACCAGCACTGGAGCCTTGTGATGGAGAGCGTCGTTCCTTCAGACAGAGGAAACTACACCTGTGTGGTGGAGAATAAATACGGATCCATTGCTCACAGCTACGTCCTCGATGTCTTAGGTGAGGGATGGAGTCTGTTGAAGTATTCAAAGCTGAGAGTGGGAAAAGCTAGGGAGAATGCATGAATGCCAAGCAGGATGTGAATAGTCAGGTGTCCACACCACTTTCTACCTGACCTGTGACAGCACATAGAGAAGAACTTCAGTTTGTTTGTTCATTTGTGTGCTTTCTGTCCACCACGGGGTCAGTTTCTGTCCCCATTGTCGGAGGAGAAGACTAACGAGACAGCTAACGAGATCAGAGAAAGAGAGAGTGAACTCAGATCAAAGAGACTCTGCGACCAGCTGACAAAGAGACACGCTAATAGATCAGATTTTCATTCCTTAGTGATATTTTCTGCTCTTTTGCCAAAGTACAACACTTAATAGAAAAAAAAAAACCAGGTAGTTTCGGATGTTGAGAGGGGTTTCCAAGACGCCACACTTATAAGATCAGTCCTCCATGAAAAGGAAGAGACCAAAGTATATAAAGTTGATTTATTTTTTTGCGCTTACTTCATTCATCCTCTGGTTTCCCCTCCTTACAGAGCGCTCCCCTCACAGGCCCATCCTGCAGGCTGGTCTGCCAGCCAACAAAACAGCAGTGGTGGGCAGTGATGTCCAGTTTCACTGTAAAGTCTACAGCGACGCGCAGCCTCACATCCAGTGGCTCAAACACATCGAGAGGAATGGCAGCCGCTATGGTCACGATGGGACGCCCTACGTTCAAGTCCTTAAGGTTGGTGTGCAAACAGTATTCTTGAGAAAGAAAAAAATCTTGGATTTCTTGAACAGTTTTGTTGCAAACAGTAGTTTTGTTTTTCCTGCAGACTGGCAGTCTGAACATGTCTGACGTGGAAGTGCTCTACCTGTCCAAAGTGACCCTGGAGGACGCCGGGGAGTACACCTGTCTGGCTGGAAATTCAATCGGATTTGCTCACCAGTCTGCCTGGCTCACTGTTATCTCAGGTAAAAGATGCTTATAACGTCCAAACATCATCTGCATAATAACAAATCTACACACATTATACCTCAGCTTCATCAAACTTAATGCAGACTCTAACAACTTTTCCCCTTTTACTGTAGAAGAAGAAGCAGCAGATGCTATGGACACTTTGGAGACCAAGTACACTGACATCATCATCTACGCCTGTGGCTTCCTGGCTCTGATCATGGCCATCATTATCGTGGTGTTGTGTCGGATGCAGGTCCACCCCAGAAGGGAGCCGTTTGATGCTCTGCCCGTGCAAAAGCTCTCCAAGTTTCCTCTTCGAAGACAGGTAGGATGTTTAATGCCCTGTATACTGGGCGATAAATGACGACAAGAGTCTGCATGAAGTTAATTGACAGTGACTGATTTCCAAACTGTATCTGTTTCTCTTATTTCAGTACTCTGTGGAGTCCAACTCGTCAGGGAAGTCGAGTGCGTCGCTCATGAGAGTGGCTCGCCTCTCCTCTAGCTGCTCACCTATGTTAGCTGGAGTCATGGAGATTGAGCTGCCCTATGACCCAGATTGGGAGTTTCCTAGAGAGAAGTAAGTTCGAGTCTTCTTTTGTCTTTTATACACACCCTTGTATGACAGTCGATAAATGTTGATTCTTTCTCTCAACTAAGCTTGGTTCGACCCCTTGGATCTAGACGTGTTTAAACATTGTAGCTCTCACATCATGCAAGGACCCAAAAAGCAACAATCCCACAGCCCATTTTTAGTACTACCCAACCTATGTTTTCAGAAACCAAAGCCCCAAATTATGGATTTCTACACATTTCATCGACTTACTTATTTCCCTCTGTTCCTCTCTCTAGTTTAACGTTGGGCAAACCTCTAGGAGAAGGCTGCTTCGGTCAGGTGGTCCGAGCTGAGGCTTACGGCATCAACAAGGAGTCCACCGAACAGCCAACCACTGTGGCTGTGAAGATGCTCAAAGGTAGAAAAAGAGATACAGCACTCAAATTACCTTGAGAATTTAGCTCAAATTTCTTGTGTTTGTGGAAGGAAAGAGAAATCTGAATGTTGTGTATTTTTCCAAAAGATGATGCGACAGACAAAGATCTGGCCGACCTCATCTCGGAGATGGAGCTGATGAAAGTGATGGACAAACACAAGAATATCATCAACCTGCTTGGGGTCTGCACACAGGATGGTGAGTTTCTACGCTTCTGTATCCACTTTACACTCAGATTTAAAGATAAGAAGCCTCGAGTTGAGACTGCTGTCACCCTGATGGTTTTATTGGTATCGGAGTCAGTGATAAGATGAGATCATGATAAGATGACTTCTTCCTCCTTGTAAATGTTATTTATGACACACCCTTATTTTGGAAAGAAAACAATACTTTTCCTCAAACATCCTTAAACCGTAAACCCAAACAAACCGTCCTAATTTAAGGACTGTTTCATCTTAGGTGGTCCTGAGCCTCGGAGCTAAAACAACGACATAAACAACCCAGTCATTCATCTTGTTTGTGTTTGTCCTCAGGCCCTCTGTATGTGCTGGTGGAGTACGCCTCTAAAGGGAGTCTGAGGGAGTACCTGCGAGCCCGAAGACCCCCAGGCATGGACTACACCTTTGATGTGACAAAAGTGCCTGAAGAGCAGCTCACCTTCAAAGACCTGCTGTCCTGTGCCTACCAGGTTGCCAGAGGGATGGAGTACCTGGCCTCCAAAAGGGTACGTTCACTTTAAAGAGAGGAAATTACTTTTGGTGTA
This sequence comes from Thalassoma bifasciatum, assembly GCA_008086565.1. NCBI lineage: Eukaryota > Metazoa > Chordata > Actinopteri > Labriformes > Labridae > Thalassoma > Thalassoma bifasciatum. Next base: position 110,347 of record RPOG01001131.1, read on the forward strand.
ATAAGTGGAGCATCAGAAGACCTCAGTGATTTTATAGTGGTTGTAAAATTGTCTCGAGAAGATCTTTACATCAATTAGATGGCGGTAAGAAAGTGGTGGAAACCTTTTAAATTCAGGTGATAAATGGAGTCAAAAAGAATAGTCCCTCTGTACCAATACTAGTGAAGCAGAAATTCATACTTTCACAAAGCAACACATGATTATTTGACCAATTCAGTGTAACCAATACCTAAGAGTTGTACTTATTAATCTTTGGTGTGAGCCATGCAGTGGGTTTATGGTTTTGGATACTCTGGGTAAACTTCATAAAAGAGCCTCAGCCCTGTAGGGATGTTTCCGTGTCAGACCTCATATGTGTTCACATTCCTTGGCAGGAAGTGCAGCCACAAAATAAAAGCATGTTAGTTAAATGCCAATCGTTTGTGAGCTGCTTTCGCCAAGTTTTTTTTTTTCTTGAAGGGATAAGGATTGAGGTCTTGGGTTTGGGCACTTGGCTTTGAGATGGATGAGCTTGGATCATCATGGCAGCACTCTTTCTCTGTCCCTTTTACTTCCTTTCTTCCCACCCCCACCCCCTATGCGACTACTCCTTTCAGTTTACCCAGCATGCTCTCTATCTGTGTGCTTCTTATCAACACGTCTCTTTGTCTGCCAGTCGGTGTCTCACACAGGCATTCCTCAGCAGCAGAGCGCTGCCGCAGCTTCACTCCTGTTTACTCTCCTCCATCCATCCATCTGTCCGTCCTCTCTGTCGCAGGGCTTTGTCCTTTTTAACGCCGCCATAAATCTGTTAGCAAACAGGCAGCAGAACTGTTGTCTGGGTGTAGGCATCAGGTTTCTGGCTCTACAGCCTCCTAAGAATGCAGCAGTCTGAAGCTAACCCTCCATTATGGGGAGACCCACAAACCGAGACTAGTTCATTTTGCACGTCCCCACAAATCCCACGTCTATTTCGAATGAAAACCAAAATAAACTTAATGACATCCATTCAATGTGGGCAAACAGAGCCTTTCTTTTTCCCTCCCAAAGGGTTGTTTTTTCTTCAAACTCCCGGCTCTCTATAAAAAGACATTTTAATTTTGTTGCGTTCACTAAAATGAGACTGTGTGTGTTGACTTTAGACTCCTGACTCTTCTCATTTTTGGAGAAAATCTGCCATGAATCATTTCTGCCTCCCCTGTATGTGTGTTATTACATGACCTCTCTAGACCACGGACTGGAACACACAAGACTGTGTTGTCTCATATGTAAAAGAGCCTTTCATGAATTTAAAAGCTTTGATTGTAGGGTTATGTTCCGAGTCTTTTTTATTCATGCAAAACTGTGGATTGTGCTTTAATGAAACATGAAAAAAAATCACCTTAAACCTGTAAAATCAGACAACCTTTCAAGTGCATCTTAAATCTTAAAGCTTCTTTCTTCTAACCATATAATTTAGAGATGCAGCGGTTGGTGTTAAGCTCGTCTTTTTCAGTCTTTAACTCTTCTCCTCCTTCTTTGCAGTGCATTCACAGAGATCTCGCGGCGAGAAACGTTCTAGTGACGGACGACAATGTGATGAAGATTGCTGACTTTGGTCTGGCCAGAGGAGTCCACCAGATTGACTACTACAAGAAAACCACCAACGTGAGTGATGCTTAGTGGTGGCATGTTTTCAGGAATCTGTTTTAAAGGATAAAACTTTTCTCTCAGGAAGTTTTAATCATTGAAAAGCTAAAAAGTTACCAATAAAGTAGCCTAAACTGGAAGCATTTAATAGGATGAGAGGTTGCATTTGACGTCTGATCCTCCTGAAACATCAATGAGGCATCATTTTCATCTCATTCAATCATAGTTTTCAAATATATTTATGTTCACATGCACCAGAGCAGCTTTTTTCACAGTTTTAACAACCCTCAAAACAGATGTCTGATGTTTTCCCCTGAGTGGCAGCAAGCTTAATGGGACTTAATTAGAAAAGAGCAAAAGAAGTAGAAGAAGGAGTGTGAGCGTTAGGATGTGAAAAAAAGACTGTTTTGTGAGACTGTAAGAAAAAGTGTGTTGAGATGAAAAGTGAGCTGCTGTGGTTCTAATTTTTTCTTGTTCACTTTGCAGGGACGGCTGCCGGTGAAATGGATGGCACCGGAGGCTTTGTTTGACAGAGTCTACACACACCAGAGCGACGTGTAAGTCAGAGCCCTCAACTGAATCTACCACAAGGACAATGTTTAGTTCCTTTCAATGAAAGCTACTTTAGATGATCTAATTTTTTCTCTTCTATCCACAAATTTCTCAGGTGGTCATTTGGGGTACTGATGTGGGAGATCTTCACGCTGGGCGGCTCACCGTACCCTGGCATCCCCGTGGAGGAGCTCTTCAAGCTGCTAAAGGAAGGACATCGCATGGACAAACCCTCCAATTGCACACATGAACTGTGAGTCATTTTGACTGGTTTGCTTTGAACCTGCAGCTCTGTGAACCATCAGCTTCAAGTTCTGTGACTGTAAAGTCTTTTTGTTCTCAACCATATTGTTGTATTTCTTGTGTTTGTTTCAGCTACATGATGATGCGTGAGTGCTGGCATGCTGTGCCCACCCAGAGACCGACCTTCAAACAGCTGGTGGAGGAGCTGGACCGAGTGCTGCTGTCCATCTCCGATGAGGTGAGTTTCCCAACAAACACACACAGGCAACCGCACGCATTCATAAGAATTAACACACACATTTACTTCCTCTTTCACAATCTGCTGCCCAGATGTCTTCGGTGCACGAGAGATGAATGTATAAAAAGCAGAATCCAGGGCGTGAAACCCCACAATAAACAAAAACAAAGCTGACTGTCGTGTTAAAATGTTTCACAGCATTGTTTTCTTCAGATATATTTCAAAACACCTCCTACAGACAAATGTGTCTGTCATGAGTTTGAGTCTAAATTGGCCTTTCAAGCTATTATTCCCTGTATTTGCGGTGGTGTTAAGCTAAAGTGGCGTGCTTTTTATTTTTTGCATCTGGACCTCATTAAAGAGAAGCATGCAAAACAGTCTGAAAAATCACTACATACAACTTTCTTAAGAAAAACTTTTCTCTCCGAGATTTTTTTTAATGTTTCAAATTGTTTTATTTCTCTAATTCCTGCACTTTTTTGTCTACATCACAGTACCTAGACCTTTCTACGCCCTTCGAGCAGTACTCCCCATCGTGTGAAGACACATCAAGCTCCTGCTCCTCTGATAACGACTCTGTTTTTACCCATGATGCCTTGTCCACCGACCCCTGCCTCCTGGGCTACCAGGATGTACGCACGAGGATAGACATGAAGACGGCGCTCCGATAAACCGACAACTGAAGGCACACTCACACAAACACACATCACTACAGTATGAACATGAAATGCTTCTTTGGGCTTATTGTGACACATCCAACGGCAGCCATATTGGTCACGTTCTGTTGTCTTCGTCGTGGCTTCGGGAGGAGGCCTTAGATTTTGGGACAAACAAACAGAGAAACATGCACGAGGAGCACTGAGGCTGTTCAGCTTCACACGGTGACGGTTTATTATGGACAGAAGAAGAGGACAAATAAACGGTGGTACTTTGGACTATCAGCTTTGGCACTGTGCCCATAAACAGCTGTTAACCCGCGGCACTGAACTCAGATGAAGAAAGCCTGGTACTCAAACGCCTCACGAGCTTTCTCTGATCAACTGATGGACAATGATCTCAACTCAGAACCGGGGCGCAAAATCTCGCTGGTAAAGACATTTTAACAAGAGAAAAGATTTATTTTGCTATGATAAAAAGAAGAAAGTGATTGTTAAATATAAATCTCTTTATATAAGATTATTTTACTTTTGTGATGCTTATTTAAGAAGAAAACAGTCTTAAATCTCAGGATCTCTTGTGCGAAGAAGTTGCTGTAGAGGCAACAAAGTGCCTGAATTTATGATTTCCTGTGAATATATTAGAATATCTAAATATTGTATGTACATATCAACAACATAAAGACAATTGCGTTTTATAAATTATTCTGAATGACACAAAATGAAGGTTATTAGAAGTGGAGATGAATTCAACTATGTGTTTCAAGTGCCAAACCTGTCTTCTTGTTTGTGTTTCATCCACAACATTTTCACAACAAAGTCACTTCAGAAATATGTTTACATCATCAACATTTGTGGAAAAGAAACAGAATTTCTTTTGTGTTTTGATTAAGCTGGAGAAGAAAACAAAACTTTTATTTTCCATCAACTAAACAAACCTCAAATTCATGTGGTCAAATACCAAGCGGGCGTAATCTTTTCACTTTAAAAGTTTGGATTCAGTTTGCAATATTTTTTAGCAAATTGCTCCAACTCCGCCTGAGAAAACAATTTGTGGTCAAATACCAGAAAGAGTCCACTTAGTTCTTGTTGCTGTCTCGAAACAAAACCACCAAATCTCAAAGCTTGGATCTGTATTTCTGGAGTCAAACATGGAGATGTCCTTAAGGTCATCGGACACTTATTTACATGAAATAACTACCAAGTAAACTTTGAGACAATGTTAGTGGCCTCAGCTCTGTCAGAGACTGTGTCCAGGCCGGAGCTTGTCCTGAAATGGGGGACAGAGGACACAGCAGCATGGGGACTCAAGCCCACTGTCACTGCTGACAAGGAGAGGAGCACAGGGAGGAGGAGGAGGGAGAGCACTGAATGTGAAAGCCAGTGTGATTGATTTCAAATGGAGGAGAAGGGGGAGGGTCCTTCCTTTGTCTGGCTCTCACCCCTTCACCCAGCCCAATCTGTTGGTGAGGGGTCCTCAGGTCCGCAGCCCGACCGGACAATGAGGGCTTTGCAGGCTTAATGGGTGTGACTGTGGACCAGAGGGAGTTTTTTTGGGGGGTGGGCGGTGGTGTGGGGATAGCTTGGGCTTGTGTGCAAATGAAGAGGCTCTTATTATGGTAATGTCTCCTCTTCTTTCCCAAAACGCCCCTATCTTTATCCCCGCAGACGCCATCTTTTAAATTACAAATCTTAATTCAGATTTGGCCACTGCTACCAGGACCAGCTGCAAAAACTCCCCTGTGGGCTGAGATACCAACTGAGTCCCAGTCCACCCTCTGAATTTGACAATTAGCGCAAGCATTCACAAAAACAACCATTTACATTTAGAGTTTATTGAATATCCACCTCTAAGAATACACAAAGACAAACTAGGTGCTAAAAGCTCCACAAACTGCATATTTGGTGCATCTCAGTTTTTCATTTTGATTGGTTTTGGTTGTAGCTTGGAAGAACTTGCATCAGACATCTTATTTCACCAATTATTGAGTTCTGGTTCTTTTTTTGAAGTCTTCAAAAGTTTAACAAAAAATGTCAAACTACCCCCAAATGCCTTAAATGCATCTTCAAATCATCTTGTGTGTAAAAACCAGTCATGCCTTTCATCAATGAAGAATTTAAGTGTCTATTCTCCTCATTTCCTGTTACTTTGTGCTGTCAGACACGGTGCGACAGCTGGTCTCACTGATGAATATCTCATTTTGGTATGAAGCTCTTACATTTACATACAAGCTGTGTCTGGATTCATCCACATCTTTACATTCCAGCTGATCTCCCAGGTACAAAGCTGTAAACAGTCACCATGTTCTTAAACATTTCCTCAAGAGAATTATTTTAGAAATATCTAATTTATTTGTTTATTGTTTTGTTTTTATATGAAATAAAGTATAATTTAAAAATAAAAGCCGATCTGTGTCCTTGTGATTGTCTTTGTGCAGAGGTTTAGTTTGTCAGGTTTGACAAAATCCAGACTCGAGCTGGAGGCTCATAACATCCTGAATCTGAGCAGGTTGTTATTTTTATGCTTCAATTCTTTCTACAGAAGTGTTTACATGTGAGACTTGGCAGAGATGCTGTCGGTTTTGTTTACAGTGTCTGTCCTTGTCATTTGGCTGAGTGTAGAGGTTCATCAACCCTTTGAGATCACCTGAGCTTCAAGGCTACCAAAACTGGTTTATGTGTGTGAAATGTGCTTCGGCCTACATTTATCCACCCTATCTCGGCTTGTAACATTTGTCCAAAATCCAAACGTTGCTTTTTTTCAACTGAGTTGGTCTTTAGGGTGTTTTGTACTTAGCTTAGGAAAACATTCAGTGCCTGTGTGAAAGTATTAACATGATTTTTTCGATCAAATTTCTTTCAAAAAGCTCAGTTTTCTGTTTTGTATTTTCAATAATCCCACATTATTTTCAAGTTCTGCAGCTTTAAAGATATCCAGAGAAAGCACTGAAACTATAATCAAACAATGTGACAAATGTGAGAAAGATGAAAGACAGAGATGAGCTTAGAGAAGAGAGACGGCGAGACGGAAGAATGAAGAGATAGAGGTCAAAGGTCAAGAGGAGGGAGGAGAGGGCAGCAGTGATCTCAGCCAGCTCAGCCTTTTGAAGTGTGTGCGTGTGTGTTACACTCCTGAGTGTGTCTGTGCTCATGATTATGTGTCAGTGTGTGTGTTATCTACTGCTGACATGGTGTGTGGTCTGAACATGTATGTGTGTGCTTGTATGTTTGTGTCTTATCTTCTATGCTCAATAAATCTTGATCAGCTCTCTCTCTCTCTCTCTCTCTCTCTCTCTCTCTCTCTTTGAGCTCCCTTCCTGCATGAGATGATAAACGTCTCAGTCTGGGATTTACGTCTGGAGGTGTGTGTCTCTGGGTGTGTTTGTTTAACATAAGCTGAGATAACTACTGTAGCTTTCCTCAGTTATGAAAATAAAATAAACATAAAATATTCAGAAACTGCTCTACATTCCAATCTCAGTATTTTTCAGAGTACCATTATTATGAGATAAATGTATTCTTCTCTCTGTCTCTTTCTTTTCCTAGAAGAGGACTGGAGACACTGACAGGTGCTTTCAAAATTACTGGCCTTAGAAGATATATATATATAAAATCAAAAAATCTCACTCGAAGGTAAAAATCTGAGATTTAAGTCGGAATTTTTCAATCAAATCAAAATCCAAGGAAAGAAAAGTTAGACTTTTGAGATAACAGTCAGAATACTGAGAGGAAAAAAAACGGATATAATCTAATTTCTGAACTTTAAGATTAAAATCAGAATTCATATGGAAAAATCTGAGGTCTGAGTGAGAAGCTTCAAATTCTGATCACTGAGTCTGAATTATGACAAAAACAAAAAAAAATGTCTTGCTTTTATCTCAAAATTGTGTCTTCAAAACAAGAATTTTTCTGTAGAAAATCTTGAGTTATAGTTAGAATACCATATATGAAAACAAAGAGGTTAAAGGTCCGACTGTAATCGCTGCATTTGTAGGTTAAAGCTACTCAGAACTTTGAAATTTATATCATAGCTCTAAAAAATAAGTGAAAACAAACTGTATCATGACCATAATCTTATGTTTTGAGAAAATAAGTATGAGGTCAGAGACCAGCCAGAATTGTGGGCTTTAGGTCAGAAATCTGAGATTAAAGAAAGACCATTGCAAGTAGAAAAAAAAATCAGAAATCTCACCATAATCTCAGACTTCTTAGATTTAAGAAGAATTCTGGGAAAGAAAAGTCACAAATCTACCTGTATTCCTTGGTTACAAAAGTGGTCTAATATTGAGGACAAAACTTATTGAGAAAAAGAATATCTGTTTTGTGGTTGTGATCTGAAAATTTCATCTGTTAGTCAGAATTTTGGGACAAAAAGCTGAAATGTTTATCTTCCATCAAGCCCTAAACCTAATATTTCAGTGGCCTCCATTCTTCCTCATTCTTTCAGGAATTCTAAAAAGTAGAGAAAGTGTTTGTCATAATTCTCACTCTCAGTTAACAAAAACAAATAAAATGTATCATAACAAAACTGTAGCCAGAATCTAGGTCCTCTGTGTTTTTATTTTTACACTTCCTGACTCTGGTTTTCCTGGAACATCAGAGCTGGCACCATCTCCGTGCCATTTTTGGTGACATGTGAGTTTTCCTGCAACAGTGTGTGGACTTTGGGTCAGAGTTACAGTTTACAGAGTTTAAGAGTTTAAACCAACATCCTGAACCACCAAAAAGCCTCTACCACTTTGAAAGAGAGCAGGATATGTTCCAGAAACCGTTTCAGTGCATTCTTTCCTGTATTATTTGAATCAACATCGGTTATCATCGCTTGGCTAATTTCAACAATCAAAGGATCATATTTGTTTTGAAATCCTTGAGAACAGGAGCTTTGATCCTTAAAAAGGCATGAAAAGTGTCTCTCTGAGGAAAAACAAACTGTCTCGTCTTTCCAAAGTCGTCACGTTCAAGATCACAGGAATTCTAGGAGAGAGAGACTCTCCAGCAGCCTAAATATCTGAAAGGTGCCAAAAACGGCATCGTACCGACTTCTCAGAGCAGGTAAAAGAAAGACACAGACTGACCCATGAACGAAACACATGCAGAGTATATCTTGTGGCACGAACTTATCAAAACAGAGCAACATAAGTCTCCAATTATAAGTTTGCTAAGAGTGTGCAAGTACGGAAGTGCGGAATGTGTAAGTGCAGACTGTATAAGTGTGGAAAGCACGAGTAAGGAATGTGTAAGTGCAAAATGTATAAGCACAAAGTGTTAAAGTGTGGAATGTGTCAGTGCAGAATATGTAAGAGCAAAATGTGTAAGAGCAGAATGTGTAAGTGCGAAATGAATTAGTGCAGAATGGGTGCGAAAGTGCAGAATGTTTAAGTGCAGAACGTATATGTGCGGAATGTGTAAGTGTGGAATGTGTTGGTGCAGAATGAGTCTGCAAATGTGGAATCCATAAGTGCAAAATGTATAAGTGCAGAATGTACAAGTGTGAAATGTGTCATTGCGAAATGCATAAGTGCAGAATGAGTGCGGAATGCGTAAGTGTGGAATGTATAAGTGTAAAATGAATGCACAGATCCACAAACAGCAAAGACATTTGTGAGGTTTGTGGAAAAACAGTAAAGAGTTGTATCGCATTCTTTTGCCTATACTAGTCTGAATTTTACTCAGTTTTGGATCAGAAAGGAAATCACTGGTATGGAACATCACTAGTTCCCACAAACCCTCAAAATAGGAAAGAAGGTGTTTGAAATGATGGATACAAAACACTTGTGTGTGTATGTTTTTGTCATGTTGTCTGTTGGTCATGCTTTTATGGTCATAACAGAAGTTTTTAGAGGCATCACAACAGTTTGAATTGTGACCAGAACTTGTTTATGATCCTCCTCCAAGCGTCTCCTGAATATTCAGTTTTATGGCACGAAACTTGGACGGCTCCACCGGACGTTTTGTTATTTAAGAATCTAATCAGCTTGTAAACAGAACAGGAAGATGGACTACAGACATGGAGCAACTCCTGTTTATCGCTGTTTAAAGTTTAACTGCTCTGCCACAGCACACTGAACCCTGGACCACAGTATACAATTGTGTGTGCGTGTGTGTGTGTGTGTGTGTGTGTGTGTGTGTGCAGGCTCCAGTGCAATGTTTGTTGCTCCACTTTATCTATTGACCTGCGGAAGTATTTGTGATTGTGTCTGCACACACGGAGTGTGATAAGGCAGGAAGAGAGTGTGGACACAGGATGTTGAGTTAACACTGGGACAACATGAGAGCAGCTTATCACACAGAGGTGCAGCCGTAATACAACAGGCCGCCACGTGGATTTGTACTGTCTGCTGACACAGTCTACTGAAGAGAGGGAGTAGTTACTTTATAAAGCTAAATATAGAAATATGAGTGCATAAGTGAAGGTTCAAATGGTCCATAAAGCCAATTTCCTTGCCTTCTCCACGCATCACAAAGAGATTATGATGTGCAGATGATGAAATGTAAATATGCCACCACCATGTCGGTAATGTTACCTTGTACGCTCATAGAGACGTGACATCTCTCGAGGTCATGTTGGATGTGCAGCATTTCATAAGCTCAAATATTGCAGAACTTTCTCCTATTGTGAAACAAGCTTGATGGAGCCAGTTATTTCTAAAGTGTGCCAGTATGTTTGCATCACTGTTTGTCTTATTCTGTCAATTTAACACTGTTTTTATTTATTTATTTTTTTTGTTTAATAAAGCTATTTTTGTTCATGCAAGCATCATAAAAGAAGGGGGGGTAGGAAAATAGGGGTGGAATAATTAAAAACAACAAGTATTGATAAAAAGACAAACAAAATTAAAGTAAGTTAAAAAGTCTAGGTATGTATTAGAAATGAAAGGAATAAAATTTGTTGGTTTTCTCACTACAATACCATAGCCAAAAACAGCTTCATTAGTAAATTTAACAGGACTATCAGGCAAAATCTGAAATTGAACTATTTCATTAACCCTGTGGTGCATAGTGGTCACTACAGTGGACACCTATTTAAAACTTATTTACTCCTAAATTCAGTGGTCCATGTGATGGAAATTCATGTTAGCCTGTGTCAGGATATTTTTATTCTTCTTAAGGCCTGAAAAAATGTTTTCAAATCTTTTTTGAAACATATATCTATAGACAAACATTTGAAGGTAAAACAGCGTAATAACTATAAATTATTCAGCGTTAAAATAGATGAAAGAGAGTTTAATGCAAAGCATTAAAAAAATATTGTTCATGAAATTACCAAAAAAAAAAAAAAAAAAGTTATTCAAAAAATAAGTCATATTTCCATTAAGTACACCATGTTTTAAGTTGAATGCTCGGTTACAAATTGAAAAAAGAAAAATGGAAAACTTTTTTCATGCCTTAAGACAAATAAAAACATTCAAGGGAAAAATCCTGACACTGACTTCAATAATTCATGAATCAGAGGGTTAATTTCATTTTAAAGTAATCACACATTGCTGAAATATCTTTTTAGGTGTTTCGGTAGTTTATGAATTGGTTGGACTTGTAACCAAATACGAATTGTAACCATGACAACTTGATGGATTTTTCCCACCCCACTTGGGGATCTTGTAAATGAACATGTCTTTATCATATATGTGTGTCTATGTAGGAGACATAGAGAATATTTGTCAGGGAACACTCTGCAACAAGCTGTATCAGGTAACATCATATGACAGCCCAAGGTCAGTGACGACGTGGCACCCCGAAACTGTAGACACCCCCCGCCTGGCGTCTATGGTTACCCACAAGGACAAACAGAGACAGATGGATGGTGTGTTTTATTGCAGGATATATTTAAGGAGGAATCGAAATTGGATTAATGAAACATTTTGTTCGTGGGTCCCTGTTTTTTTTCTTTCCTTGGACTAAATACTCCAAACACTTTTACCCATTCTGTAAACACCAGGCAGTGAAGCATATAAAAAGCTCATACAGGGATATTGTTCGAGGTCTGAGGCCCCTGCGTCCTGAGCTGCACATGTAGACAGAAGGGGCCCCATAACTCCGGTTTCCCCTCCACCCGTCTCCGCTGCTGCCGACTGGCCCTCGTTATTTATTGCTCTGTAATTTCTGCAGACTAATTGATTTGGCTCGGCTTTCAGGCTGCAGGGAGGCAGGAAGTCAAGCGAGAGAGAGGTGAGGAGGGAGGAGAGGGAGAGAAAGAGTGTTTATGTGTGTGGAGAGGGAAAGAGTGATAGTGAAAGGTAGAAAAATTAGTGTTTTTAAACTTATGTCACATCCATTCATGTCATTTTTTCATGTGCCTAAAAAGGTTTCAAGGAGACGAGACACCAAAAGTACTCAGAAGCAGCTGCAGTGTAACATGACAGACGGTTAAAAAACATCTACTGAGATTTATCACAGTTTTTATTCTTATATCAACTATATATGCAGATTTTATTTGATCTGGTAATATGAGCTGACGTGCCAGCACTCTGCTGAATCACCACAAGAGAACGTGTGTGGTTTTAAAACTTTTTCACACTCTGCGTAGTGTCTATTCCCAAACTGCAGGGGGTGATATATTGCAAACACACCTCTCCTCAAGTGCTTAACCAGAGTGGTGAAGTTTTCTTTTTTCTTTCATGCTGTTTACATCATGCTTTTTTTTCCCCATGCCTCTTCTTTGCAGAGTGTGGCCGCAAGAAGTTGTCCATCAAAATGTTATCACAGTGATCTCTGTGTGATGAATTGCATAAATGCCTGCTCTTCTGTACTTGAGACACGAGCGGCTCCTATTTGTTCGCCATGTGGTCGGCATATCTTCATTCAGCAGTAACAGAGTCGTTTAACATTGAAATTTTTCACTGAATGGGACCAAATGAGGGGGTGAGGCTGCTAAAATCACGTCATTCTTCTGCACAGAGCCTCGTAGACGCGTCAAGCACAAACCAGGCTTTATTCCAAGCAGGTAAGTGCTCTTAACTGCAATACCCTGACTGTCCACTTGGGGCTGGCTCAAGACACACTGGAAAACACAAACACTGATCCAAAAGAGGCGATCTTTCTGTTGACATAGACAAGTTTGACAAGGAGATTGGAAGGGAGAATGCACTACAGCTTCACGAACCAGGTCCTTTATTACAAAATGTATCAGGTGAAAGGTGACACAAAAAAAGATCACAGTAAAACTGGAAGAAAACGAGGCAAGATGGCAAGACTTTGGTTGGATAACAAGACAAGAAGCTCTGGCACAGGACAAGGGGAAGACGCAGATTTTGATACATTAGATTAAAGAACACAGGTAGAAACAATGAGGAGTGGAAATGACAATGACAACAGCAGGAAAACACCAGGATAAGAAGTGAAAAGAGCTGGAACAAGAGGAGAGATGTGACTACAAAGTAAAACCAGGCATGACAAACATGAAAGACAAGACTGAAGTAAAAGGTGTAACTTAACGTAACTGACAAGACATGACAATGTTTCCAGACTTGTAATCATTAAATATCCCTTGAGGACATATTTTTTACTTTTTCTCCCTTGTAAAAGCTAAAAAAAAAAACCCTGTTTGTTAAACTGTAATTATCTTTGAAGAAAATGTTTTAAAGAACATAGCCACTACCCGAACATTCGCGTGGTTCAGTTTAACTGCCTGTTGATTTAATCATGAAACAATCAAGAGCTTTTTGCATTTAGTCTCTTCAGGCTGCTCCCTTAAATGTTCAGTAGGAGTATAAGTGAGTGACTGAGTGGATGTTGTTAGTCGTAAATGAGGCGAAGTACACCAAACGCAAGTATGTTTGTATCAGCCAAACCAAACAGCTCTGCAGCTGAGGCTTCAGTCAGCATTAGATTGGAAGGATTTATCACTCCACGCTAAGTGGTTTCAGGTCAGAAAATGAGGCTTCAATTAAATTATCCCCCTGACAACACTTAGCAAAGGTCAGTAGCTCACTGAGATCAGCCTGGCTAATGTAAGGAGCATCAATGACCCTTTGTCGCAGAATGCTTTCCGAGGACACTGTCCCACCCTGCAGATCCCACTTTCCCCTCAGGGTTGGTTTCAGAGGCTCTGTGGACAGCAGGTGGGAGAGGACAGGGAGACACAAACTCAGCCTCCTCTCTTTTTGTGAGCTTCTGTGTCAAAAAAGGGCTACGCAGACCTACGCTGTCAATTTGACGCACAAGAATTATGGACGCTGATATAGGTTCAGCTTCAGTCTCCACAGTGTGTTCCTGTGGGTGTGAAATATCAATGACACTTTGACTGCTTTGCACAGAGAACATGTTAAGGCCTTTAATGCTGAAGTATATCTCTACTGATTGTTTTTACAGACTTTTTCTCCACAACAAACCATTATCAGGAACGGTTCTTCTTCTATGAAGCTACTTCTCTGTTTTTAAGTATCTTTGGGATATTTTGGTCTTTAATAATAATAATAATAATAATAATAAAAATTTATATAGCGCTTTTCAAAATACTCAAACACACTTTACAGATTAAAAGACATTAAAATCCACCGAGCAAAACAAACAAGCAAACAAACCAAACAAGCAAAAGAGCACGATAAAACATGACAAGACAAAGATGTGATCAACAGTTGAAAGCAATTCTGAAAAGATGGGTTTTGAGCTGGGATTTGAAAGTGGTAAGGTCAGTGCAGGTACGGATGTGTTTGGGTATTCTTTGACTTTTAGAATATGATCACCCCACTAAAGCTGGATTTTTATTGTTTGTTTTAACAGTTTTGGAGCTTCAGTTGGATTTGTTGGACATAAAAAAGGGATGTTTCTCAGCTTAATGTCTCTCAGGAGACTTGCTACATTTCCTAATGAGGACCATTTTAGATGGTACATTGTCAGGTGTCAGCGCAGGGGTCACACAAACATTTGTAAAGCTGTCAGAGCCAAGGCATCTGTTGCATGTGTGTCATGTTACAAATGCGGACAAGACACATGAAGACAAAGTGAGTAAATCTGTACAAGAGAGCAAAGAAGTGAAAGTGAGATGGGAAAAAAAAAACCTGTCTGAGAATCAGAGAGCTTGAAGGAGGTAGAAAAATGTGTGAATAATCCAGTTTAACCCAAAACTAAACGGCTGCCTCTCCTTAATGGGGAAAGAGTTCAGGATATAGACCCAGACATGCTGTTGCTGGCGAGGCTCCTCCAGCAGTTGGGCCAGGATCTCTTTAAGTGGAAAAATAAAGGATTTAACAACACAAGTGCTTGGATGTGTGGGATTTTTCTGAAAGACGGTCTTCATACCAGAGTCTTGTCCAATACTGCATAGACCAAAACCAGCTTTAAAAGTTTTTGTTTTTGTCCGTAAAGTGAGGTATGGTAGCATTGGGCTCGACTGGGATTGACTTGCTTTTGGAATCAGCCTCTAATGGCCATTCTGGGAACTGCAGCTTTTGGCACTGCAACATTGGCTTCATTTCCAGCTTTAAATTAAGCTGAAACTGTTAAAATGGGTAAAAAAAATTTGAAAATCCCAATTCAATGAAGTCAAATTCTATGGTAAACAGCTGAGATTTTACAGATTCAGCTTTTTCACGCTTTGATAGTTATGAATATCAGAGAAAACCTTGGGTTTAAACTTCATCACATCATTTTTCTACACTCAAGAGTTGAAACCATCAATCTCTAGCTTTCTTGGCGACACCTCGACTTAGATGAGGTGACCAGGCACTCTTTAATCTGGAGTGCTGATAAAATTGTTTTTCTGAAGTAAAAATTCATCAAATAAATCACCAGAGTTGTACTACAACAAGAATATTCTCATGTCGTTCAGTACTGTATGAACTGAGATGATGTTCAAAAGGTTTTCAGCTGACAGCCGTGTATAATGTGACAGCAGAGGCAGATGAAACAGAGGAGAAAAGGGCAGCGGATGCCATTTCTCAAAGGTGTGAAAGAAAAACAGACAACAGATGTCATCCAGGCAGGGGGTCCGTCTCATCCCTCCCCATCCAGATGACATATTACCTCTCACTGTGTCTGTCTGACTCTCTAAACGGATGACACGGATAACATGGAAGGAGGCTTGTGACTGAGCTGCAGAAGATGTGTGTTGGATTCCTTTCGGGCCAAAGAGAACAAACAAACACTCAGGGACCTTCTGGTTTCTGACATCTCAGTGAATCAGAGCTGACTCTTCCTTGAAATCTCTTCTTGCAGCTTCAGGTTCATTTACACATGGTTCTTTTTGATTGCTGCAGATTTGTGACACCCTCACCCGGCGTTTTTTAAGAACTCAGCCTCATGTCTGTTAGTGCTTCAGAGACCACATCACAGATCCATCCACACATGGCAGAGAGGTTTTAGAGCCGCGGCCATGTGTGAGCTGCAGTAATTGGTAGTGGGTGGTAATAGTCCAGGCGTCACTAAGTGGGTGTGTTTTTATGTATGTGTATGTGTGTGAGTGTGTGTGTGTGTGTGTGTGTGTGTGTGTGTACCGTGTCTCCACTGTGTCTCGAGGTCTCTGCTCTCTCTGAGCTGCTGACAGTTCCCCATTATACACTTCATTACTGTCAAAGAAGAAGAAATAAAACATCCAGCCCTTGGCCTCCAACCATCATGTCTCCTGTTTTCAAACAGAAGGCTCTGAAATGAAATAATGTTTTGGAGAGGTCTGTCAAAAGAAAGGGACACCATATTTAAAACACTTTGTTCTGTATCAGTAATGGATCTTATTTTTATCTGACTGGAACCAAGGAGCTCTGTTGGACTGAGATCTGGTTCCTGTGGAGGCTTTTAGAGCACGGAAATCTCATTGCCATGTTCAAGAAACCAGTTTAAGATTATTTCAACTTGGTGACATGGCACTGGAAGTATCCACCAGAAGATGGATACACGTTGCTCATAAAGGGATGGACATGATCTGCAACAATACTCAAGCAGCTCAAAGTGATGGAGTAACAGACGTTGCGATTAAAGGAGCAATGCTGCTGGAGAAATAACCCCAACCCATTATCCAAACACCATGATGGATTATAGATATAATCTGTTTTCATCAGCTTCCTCTTTCATTTAATCACTCAGCATTTATGTATCTTAATAAAACCTCAACTAGTGAAAAGAATGCAGACTGAGTTTATAAATTACAAGTTATGTGATATATTTCATGAGCTGATCAGTTTCTGGTTCAGTTGTAATAATTTCTCAGTGTCAGCTGGTTACCATATTTCAAGCTTTCACCCACAATGAAAACAAAGACAAGAACTTGCCAATATTTAATGAAACCACTTAGAGTCATACGACCACATGAGGCTGTGTAGACATGGAAAGCTCAGCGGGTGAGGAGGTTGCGGTGAAGAGATATTTCAGCTTTCAGGAAATCCAAAACCTCTTTGGGATTGTTTCGTGATTAAACCAGATCGCCTGTCAGTCGGATCACGAAAGGTCAAAACCATTTAGCCGAAGATTCCCTGACTATTTTACACAAACTTCCATCGTTCACCAGTATTTTCTTAAAAATGCAGGAACTGAATATCGATTTCTGGTATTTCCTTTCATAGGGACGATGATTAAATCAAACACCCAAATGAGAGCTGGGATGTGCCAAAGTATTTGCTGGACCCATATGCAGGAAATAGGGAGGAATTTAGAAAATAAAAGGCTTCCAGTTGAAAAAAAATTAACAATGCTCTGAGGTTTCCTTTACTGCAAACATCAGTACTCTTGGTACATGATGTACGTCTTACTACACAGGATTCACTCATCCTGGAATTTAACTCCCTTATAAGACACTAAGTTAATCAATGGCATGTCCAAATGCTGTCACAGACCCTTTTCGCTGAGACCTGAATTGTGCATCATGTTCAGGCATCACTCTATATTTGACTGAATTTTGATTTTTTTATTATCTGGCTCACAACCAACAACATGCTGTTGGCTTAAAATCTCAAGTCAACCAATGCCCCATTTACAGGACAACGTTTTCACAGCGTTTCACCCTGTAAAATGCAGAAAAATGAAAAAAAAAAAAAACTGCGTTCACACAGGAATGCTGAAGAAAAATTTAACTTCTTGCATGTAAATTAATCAACTCACTTTAACAAGAGTGGTCCTGATGTTGCCCATAAACTATTGGTAACACTTTCAGCCTCAGCTTATAGTACAAGTCACCTCCTCTCTAACAACAATGAGCTGTGATAGTTTAAGGAGGAATTTTACATATGAGATTTCAGATGTAGTGCATGCTTATGTTGGGGCAAACTTCTAAAATCTTGTTGTAGTTTATGGGAACACAGATTCCCTCAACAGCTCCTCATGTCAAACAATATGGAAGTAATTCACAGTGATTCAGGGGAACTGGACGTTTTCCAACTGGCACAAAACTCTATTTACAAAACGAACAACACCTTCACTTTGTGCATAGATGAAGATAAAAACTTGGTCAGTGTGACATGAGCTGTGACCTTTTCTCTCTTCCAGGTAAAGTGAGTGTGACTGTTATCAGCCTAATTATCTGATCTGCTCTTCCTCTCCAGCGCTCTACTCCTGCAGGAAAACAGGAAGGCAGGATTAGAGTGACGCGCTGCGCTGAGATCCGGAGAGGCCGGACGAGTCCTGGGTGGAATGCACACACACACAAACACACACACACACATGACAATACACACGCACAGAATTTTTTGAGTCACTCTGACTGCACAGTTTTCATGCAAACACACTTTCTCTCACTCCCTATGTATCCACGACACACACTCACACAGATCCTCATTAAATCCATTAAGTGATCATGAGCAAACAAATAGCACAAACAGCTTGAGGAAAACTTGTTGGATCGTGGATCTAATAAAAACAAAGTCATGGGTGAGTAGGGTGAAAGCAAAGCCAAGAAACAATAAGAGTCTCAGAATGCGGCCAAGAACGCCGCAGTAACGTTTACAAGCTGCATCAGGGTTCAGAGCCAGTCATTAAGAGGAAGAGGTGCTCATTATGGCTTTTTATAGAGGAAAACAAATAGTCCCCAGTGACTAACAATTTAGTTAAAATGCAAAGACGCAAAACAACAAGTAAAAAGTAAAAAAACTGTGGCTGCAGTTGGCCGAGAAAACACACAGAGAGTTATCTTGGACTGATATCTGTGACCTCGGGAGGCGGTAATTGAGCGGAAAGGGGATGTAAAACATCCGCTGGTGAGGTTTAGTGGTTCAGGGTACGCGCACACATGCGCGCACACACACACACACTCACAAACATACAGCAGCAGCAGTGGCAGTGGTGTTGGTCCCAGGCTGGCCTCTCTCTGGCATTATCTCATGGCCTGAGCACTCCCGCTGCCTCTGAGGCTGGCCAGCTCCACACACAGAAGCATTACGTGCATCTGCCTCGCATTAATCGGCAAATTATGGAAAAACTGTGCGTCAAAAGACATTACTGAGGGGGGATGTGGTGCGACTGGGTCCCTCACTACATCCTCAGACACCATTGTTACATAAACTTTATTTTCCCCTGCAGTTCATACACCAAAGGCACAGAAGTTTACAGACATCAGTGAATTATATAGAAGTGCACAAACATGAGGTATGACCCGGAATCTTTGCTGGTATTAAACAGAAAAATTAATGAATACAAAAGCTGTGTCAAAACACTAAAATGATCCATATTGGGGGGAAAAAAAGATTGAAACATCGTCAACCTTTTAAGCTATTTTCAACGTATTTTCAAGTTTTTCAGGAAACAGAATAAACTGAAACCATCAGATTGATTAAGACCATTAGAATACCATTGGAGGTAAAAAACAGAATTATCCTTTCAACTGAGATGTTAAACATTTTACAAACAAAGTGAAGAATCTTAAGATCCTTAAGAGCTTAGGAGATGAACACTGGCAAATGTATCATTTTACTTAAAAAAGTGACTTAGGCCATTAGTTTAGGAGGGCGATGATCTTAAGTTTTGGTGAAGAATGAGACCCTGAAAAGAAAGATCAAGTGAGAATTAAGATTTTTCTTTTTGTTCATATACTTAAGATTCAATATGAGTTTGAATTAAATTCAAGCGATATACTTTGATTTCTCTTGCAGAAATACTGAGGAATGTCTTTGAGTCCAGTTTTTCTTAGGCGATTCTTCAAATCACCAATAAAACCTCATATCTTCTTTTACCAATTATCACTTTAAAGTCAGAATTTTATGTGTAATTCAAAATTCTAACATCCATTTTAAAGAATTCCAGTTTTTCAGATGTTAACTGTTGTTTCTAATAATTCTGATAAAACAGAATCCTGACTTTTTTTTCCAAGAATTCTGATTTTATGTATTTTTGTAGTGAAATATAGAATTCCCAAGTTCTACAATTTTGCCTTTTTTTCTTAGATACTAACTTTAATATTAATCTGACTTCATGTGATTCTTGCTTCTTTTTTTTGCCAGAATCCTCATTTTTACTTTTAGAATTCTGACTCTGATTTCACAACATTACTATAAACACGTAATTGAAGTAATTTTTGTTGCTTTTTTTTTACTGGCCCAATCCCAAAACACCTGTTAAGTGCCCTCGTTCTCCTTGCATTAACAGCTGAACACGGATAATTTAAAGTATGAATAGGTCAGAGGGGCCTCACTCCCTTGTCTACTTTAATGGGGGGCCCTCATGACGCTTGTTACCATGGACGACATTCTCAACTAGAACCACCAAATCTATGAGCAGCCAATAAGTGATTCACGTGACCTTTCTCCAGTGCAGGTGGTTTGTCTGCTTTTTTATAACATTTTGAAATCAACAAGTCAGGTATAAGTGCTGCCATGGTTGATGGTCTATCTGATGTAAGACTGTCAGTGAAAACCTGCTTAGACTAAGGCAGAAATAATGAGAGAAGTGCTTGGTAAAGCTGCTAAATCAACCCCTGATGGGACAATGTTGAGGCTTTGTTGGCTTGTGTTGCCAGTGTTTATATCTCAGACTGCTCATATTTCTTAATAATGTCAGATTTTGGTTTATTTCACCCTCGCATGACGTCAAAGAAACATCCAATTAAGATTAAATCTGTCACACCAAACTGCAGCGCAAAATGCAAAAACAGGTGACGACATACTGTGCTCAGTGTAAATTGTGTGTTTTCCTCACTTATCCTCTATTTTAGTGTAATTTGTGACATTTTTATCTCATGTTTATGACAAACACTCAGACTCCAGCAGCAGGACTCTCACTCAGGTCTGCAAAAGTCTGCGTCAGACTCTGCTGCTGCTCCCTCATCAGGACAAACACCCAGTGTCTCTCAGTAACCGCTGAATGTTCCCTGTGGTCACATCTCCCCTCCCCTCCCATCTCTCAGATATTTCTGTAATGAATAAACTTTATCGCCTCTCACAGTTTGTGTTTGTTAGCACTTATGGTTGACCCAGCATCCCCCAGGTCCTGACTCACTCTCTGACTCTCTCCCTCAGGTTTGGAAAGCTCACTTTGATGCAACATTTCTGGGATGACAATGACTGACAAGAGAGAGAGGCTCTGCGTAGTTTGTTTGTCAGTGTCAGATTTCATCTCAGTTATTTCTAATTAGCTTCTAAGTTCAGATCTTGAGACTCAGAAACTGTTGATGCACTGGGACTTAAACCCACAAAAGTTCACAGAGAATGGTCCCAAAAAGAGGAAATACCCAGTGAGCAGCAGTTTTTCAGACTAGTTGGAGATTATTGAGAGGCAACAGTTACTCAAACAACCACTCAGTACAACCAAGGTCTGCAGAAGAGCATAGTATCTGAGGGCACAACATGTCCAACCTTGAAGCAGATGGGAAACAGCGGTAAATACTAAACCGGAAACTGGAGAAAAGGAGACTGAAAACTTTTTCTGGTCTGATGGATCTAGATTTCTGCTGCAATATTCAGCTGTTAGGGTCAGAATTTAGCACACACAACATGAAAGCATGGATCCATCCTGCCTTGTACCAATGGTTCACACTGCTGTTGGTTGTGTAAGGGCATACACATTTCTTCAAGCGCACTCTGAATGTCCTTTTTTCCTTAACATTTTGCACGGTCAGAAAATTTCCAACTGTTTCTCAAAGCTGTGATATTCAGCTTTCAGTCAATTCGTGGTTATTACGCTAATTTTGCTCAGGCATTAAAGCAAGCTCGTGAAAAAACACAGGCCGTGGAGCAGATGGATGAAAGGGGCGCACAGAGGAAACAGAGTTTGCCCAAAAATGCCAATAAGAAGATCCTCCCTGGTTATAAAACCTCGACTGAGGTTTTTGAGGGATTCTGAGCCAAATGAGGGAGCAGCTTTAGGAAAGGTAACGTTAAATAGGATAAATTTCAGGGCAGATGAAACTCTCTCTATCTACTTTTTACTTTGTATACGTGATTGTATGTGTAACTTAGCTGTGTGCACAGGCAGCTGCATATCTTTTGCAGTGTGCAATTGCAGTGTTTTTTCTTCACTAAATCTCTAAAATCCAATTCCATGTCTGCGGTTTTCTGCAGTTAAACTGTTTCTCCTCTTATACAACATGCAGTAAATTGTGAATAACTGTGAGATATCCTAGGTTCCAAGTATTCCAGAAAAAATGGGTCTAAGCACTTACTCTCAATTAAGTATGGTCAAAATAAGAAAAATAGTCCAGGCAGGCATTTTGAGGCTTAGGTGTTAAAGGGTTAAAGTCCTGACTGTCACCGAAAGTCACCAGTTAATCAACTGGAGATTCTCATCATGGATGTGCAGCTGACAAGTCTGCAGTGATGCTATCAGTGTGGACCAAAGTCTTCACATTTCCCCCCTCTCTATATGATCTTAATTAATTAAACCCTGATGACTTCAAGTTTTTTTACGGGAAAAAATAAAATCCTTGGCCCCAACTCTCACAATCTCTAACAAACCAACTCTTCCTGCTTGTTTCCTGCCAAATCAAAAACACAATTTAATTCCCCTTGTTAAAGCTAAATGTGGAATGTATATAATGTGTGTGTGAGAGAGGATGTTTACATGCCATCCCAGAACCACAACGAACTCCAGCAGCAACAATAACGCACAGGGCTGGTGAGCTGGCAGAGAGATGAGGATAAATGTGGAGAAAGAGAGAGAGTTGGAGAGCAGCCATGTTTTACAGCCCAATGTTTAATTTCACACTGTGAACTCTTCTGGTGTGTGTTTTGCTGGCGGGGAAATACCTGATTAGTCAAGTTGTTTACTGCGACTTCCTCTCAAGTGACCTCCAATATGCTCTTGTCTCAGAACTAATGGTAAATTAAATGATGATGCTTTGGAGACTTTTCCTTACATTCAAATATTTTTAGGAATCATTTCTTTTACTCATAAAAAACAACTTATGTGACCTGACTTATGGTCTTTATGGAGATTTTGAGATTGTGTGATGTCTGATCTACAGAACAGGAGTATTCCCCTATGAAGTAAGTGGTAGCAGTGACTGAAGACTCACTAGGATCAGATGGATGATGAATGGAAGACTACGCTGGATTTCCACCACGTCCGGTTCGTCTCCTCTTTGCTGCGGTTACGCTCCATGCTCCCCCATCTGTCAACAACCCAACTGCATCTTGAGAGCACAGCTGGAGTCAGGTGACTGAAGATTTCCTGGGATAATTACAAGATCAGCAATTTACCCGCCCGGTAATGAAGCTCTCCCATCGACAGTGTAATAATCGTCGCTTGGCCTTATACATGTTGTCGTCACTCACCCCTGAGAACTCCTGACCTGTCTGCCTGGCATCAGCACCAAGTGTTTAGTTCTGAAACTCAACTGGATGATGTATTTTCAGGGACCTGCACTATATGAAATACTGAGCAGAAGCACACATACTGATTGAATGGAAACCCATAACCTTTGCTGTCATGGTGCAATTTGGCTCTTTTTGTTCCCTTTCCAGCTCTTTGTAGTACCATTTCACACGCAGTAATATTTTTAAAACGTATGACTTGTTATTAAATGGTCCAGAAAAGGCTAAAATCAGAGCATAAAAATGTTCAAGCCAGGATGGGAAAAATTTGGTATTAACTGGTCAAAATAGTCACAAGGACATTTCTAAAAAAAATCCAGATGCTGCTCCTGCCATAAAATTATTTCTGCCATATTCTCCCCATACCCTCCCCCGGTTCTATGTGTTTCCNCACACACACACACACACACACACACACACACACACACACACACACACACTCACACACACATCATTCAACAGAATCATTCAGTGGTTTCCAGTGATTCCCACACAGATAGAGTCAGCACAGTCAGCCTTTCAGACTCACGGGAGGAATCTGACAGGAGTGTGAAAGTCTCTGTGTGAGGTTCAACATCGGATGAAGAAGATTACTCACAGAGAAGAAAATGAATAAGCACTCAGTGTGCACAACTGAACAAATATCAGTGTGTTTAGGTGATAAACATGCCTGGCAGATGCTTTTTGAGACCAAATTTAACCCATCACTTCAAGCTGCAGCTCTGTAGTTTGACATTTTTAAGACTGAGTGGTCAAGCCCAAGAAAAATGGATGAATTGATTCTGAGATTTAAAAACAGCATGAAATGGTTGTTACTGTGTGGAAAATACTACACTCAGGGCAAATTAAAGTGTGAATGTGAACTTTGTATAACTGATGTCCTTTACTTTTGAGGAAACCTATCAAACAAAGTGTTGTCTCACTGCGTGAGATGCCTTAAAAAAAACCTCAATAATTTTTCTTCAACTCTTTTTCTCAATGAGTCTCTTTTACTGAACCTCTGTGTCAGAATCAGAATCAGTGAAATAAACGTGACTCAACTTGTCTCTGAAGCTTTAATTGTGCTCTGACTGCTTTATTTGCTCCTGAGCTCCAGGTACTTGGCTCCCCTTAATTCTCTCGAGTGGTGTGTTGACAGTGAAAACAAGCCGCAGGAGCAAACTCCGGGGGGGATCTGAGGATCTGATTGCACCGCCTCAAGACCTCTACTCAGCTCAGGCTACAATGAAAGTTTGGAAGGATGGATGGACAAAGAGTTTGGACTTTTGCCAAAGAGCAAGTGCATCTGATGCTGGAACGGGAGTGTTTTCACTTCCATGAGGGAGGGATGGTTGAATTCCTCCCAGATTATAAGTTAGTGGAGGGGCAGAGACATGGTGATTTACTTAAGTTTGAATGAGACAAACTGTAAAAATAACAGTGAAATTTTAGATCATATTGATTTGTATCATATTGTATTACATTAAATCAAATGGACCAAATCAATCCAACCAAAAGCTCTGTCATGTGTATGTGGTGTCACACCTCATGACAGGTAAATCTGGTGATCAATTGGTATGAAAGTTGGACTGGAGGAGAAAAGGAGGATCTTTGAGAAGTGGAGGAACTGTAGGTGAGGTAGACTGAAGGTTATGGTGAGAGGTCAAGAGGATTTTGAGAAAGAGGGAAAGAAAAAGATTAAGATACAGGCGAGGGGGGAGAGAAGGAGAAGTCCAAAACTCTTACTGAACAAAGAGGCACTCATACAAGCAGCAGTAACAGCTGAAAACGTCTTTTTGCTCTGTGTGTGTGTGTGTGTGTGTGTGTGTGTGTGTGTGTGTGTGTGTGTGTGTGTGTGTGTGTGTGTGTATTCAAAAGCACGCTGGCTTAATAATCTTTTTACAGGAGCTTTATGGTGTGCAGATTTTTACGTTGTATCAAGGGACTGTGAGGACTTTCTAAGTGATCTAAAAGAAGTCTCATCTCTAGATATATATCACAATCTACAACTTAAAATAAGATTATCAGAGCAGTAATAGGTTATTTCCAAATGCTAATTTCTAGCTTTTCTGTCATGATTTCTGTCATGTTGGAAAAAGGAGCTGGACTGTCTGACAGAAATAGAACAGAAGGAAGCTAAAAGGAAGAGTGATGGCGCACGAGCTTATGGCTTAAACACAAGTTAAAGGCTAAAACACAGGCTAAGCTGTTTGTGATAATGTTCATTTCAACCCACATGCAACAGTTAAAAACTGCAGTGATCTATTCAAACTTGAGTGTTTATCATTAAAATGCAGAGCCTGATTATGTCTGCTCTTCTCGGTAGATGAGCACTGGTAGCTCATAACAAGGACTCACTAACATTACACAACATGTCTCAGAATACCAGGCAGAGAGTAGTGCTAAATCCAGCAACTAAATGAGAGTTCAAAGATTTAAAGAGATTAAATGTTAATGCAACAGTCATGGAAGAATGAAATACATAATAAATGGAGATAAAAGTCTCAGAAATATTACTCTGAAATATAGTCTCCACTCTAAATATAATAACATCCAGATGACCAAATACTGTTGAGATGTATGTTGATCATGACATAAAACCCTCATGAACCAGACAATAAAATGAGTCCAGGCGCATCTTTGGACAATCAAACTAACTTTTAAAGTGAAGAACATCTTTTTTTAACTTGACAGGAAAACATCCTCGAACAAAACCTGATTCAGGACACCAACAAAACCTTCCCATATAAAATCTTAATTACTCCCTCAGTATCTCCATCCCTTCTCCTCCTCCTCTTCTCACTCCCTTCCTCTCCTCCTATCCGGCCCTGCCTTATCTCCCACCCTCCCTTCATGCCAGCTGTTGTTTTGAAGGTTGTAGGTCAGGACCCGGGCAGGACCTCGACAGTCCTTGGTGTGGATACAAGCAGCCATTGTGAGGAGAGGGAACAGCAAACATGAGCTGGTTTTGATTTATTATCATTATAATTAAATGAGGCTATTATTTTTGGTGTTGACCACAAGTGCTGCTATTGGTTCTCTGGGTAGTATTTGTGAATGGACAGCAGATCTTTATCCTGTCAGAAAATATGCCATAATTTTCTTTCTGAAAAGTTTCTTTCAGAGCCCCACAGCTTGCTCTAAAGAGCTTTTACACAATGTGAGCTTTGTCCTCAATGTCAGGGAAGGATAAGGTGAGTCTGTGCTGTCTGAACCTTGACTTTTGAACCTTGAGGTCACATGTCCCTGGAAGCCATGTTTGAGGCCCAGAGCTACAGCTGGGAGGTCTCCATCTCAAACAACAGTGAGTACAGAACTGTTAGAACGCTTTACTCAGAGGACCACGTTGAGGTCATGGTTGCGGGCATGGTTTTATTTTGACAGGCCATTCCCACCTATCCTCCATCTGCTCTATTCTGTAAAAAGCTAAAACTTATACACACATGACATAAACTTGTACACATGACCAGAAAAATACTAATTTAAAATCGAGGCCGTGATATTTACTTTTCATATTTATACTCCTGCACAATAAAATACTTGACAGGTGTTAGGGCCTGATTTGTACCAATGACCAGAAATGTAACAACAAAACATCAGAACATCCAAACCAATAATGTATAACTTTTTCCCAAAATGTAATAACTTGTTCCATTTTTGGTTTTACAATATCTTTATTGCATTTCGGGCTTGGCACTTTTGTTACATCCTCTAGATAAACAAAGTTCCACTGATTGAATTTTGCTTATCTGGAGGATAAGCTGTGGGGAAAAACCTTGATGTGCTAAAAAAAAAAAAAAAAAAGAAACAGAGTGCAATTTTGGATGAAGCATGCCAATTTTACTTTTAAGCAGCATAAAAATCTAACTCAATAGACATTTTTGCAAGTGTTCCCCAGTGTTTTTTGTTTGTTTGTTTGTTTTGTTTTTTTTAAGAAAACAGGGATCCTATAGTTCAAAAAACTTGACATGATGGTAAAAAAAAAATGAGATCAGTTTTAAATTCCACACCCAACATTTAGTTAAAAACAGGTGTCAGACCTAGCTCAATAAAAATTAAATTCTCTAGTGTTATTGACCAGTTATTACACTTTGGGTTTTATTACATTTTGGGTTGATTTTACATTTCAAGTTATTGTTAAAAATTGGGCTCTAACAACAAGTCAGAGCAGCTTTTCCTGTACTCATTACAATTCTTTACTTTCAGTTTTGATTTTCCGATAGAGAGATTTGAGTTTAATGGCCGACTTTCTCACATAAACATGCCTCATTTAAAAGCCTGGATTGCAATTAAAGAACCTGGTCCCTATTTATTTTCAGCGATGCAAAACAGAAATGAAAATATTTGGTTTAAAAATAGTCAAGAAGTCAGGTTTCGAGATTAGACACTTGATACAAACTTCTTAAACTTAGGTCCTGTTTTGTGACTGTTATGTTATCGTGACGAGTAGACGTGCTCAGTGGTAAAATTTATGACACAAGCTAAAAAAATAAAAAAATTTAAAAAACGATTTTAAAGATATGTTTCTCTTCTTATTAAAGAGCCTCTGCGTTTCTTGCTGTCAAACCCAGTGTGAATGGAGAAAGGTGAGTTTAGTGAGTCTTACCTTTGACACAGAGAGGTCACATGTCGCCGGAGGCTCTGAGCTGAGCAGAACAAGTGGAGGGCTCTGACGCTGGAGAAGACATCAGAAGTTTTTTTTTAAATATGGGTTTTTCAAAATATAAGAAGAAACAAAGCATATGTCACATAAACTGAGTAGTCACCACGCATCTGTCTTACTCCCAAAAGTAGAGACATTTTCCTAACAATTAATGAGCTCAATACAATTCTTCACAACTGTGACCTTCGAATCAAAGTCAGTTTTGACTGTGTTGCATCTATTCAGTGAATGTGAAGCTCTACATCAGAGATTTGGTGTCAGTCATTCAGGCCTTCATTATCATAAATGACTGGGCTTCTCCTCAGTGTATTATAATCTAGTTTGAACCTCATCATTCCCCGTGTGACACTATTTGTATGGAAGTCTGAGCTGCATGGACGGCAGGGTCACTGGCCTCAGTCAGGCAAAGGAGCCTAAAAGCTGACCTTTGACCCCTATCTGGGACAGGAGTCACATGTCCTGATGAGCTACGGTCAGGCAAAAAAGATTTACTTTGACTGCTGACATCTGAATTTAGAAATTTGTGAGTGAATGATGAAAGAATTTGACCTCTTCACTCAGATTATTTCAAGACTGTGACATTAATGTGAACACGTGATTTTAGTTATTCTTTTACCAATGAATCCTCTTATTGATTTTACGGTTGTATTCAAGGGACTCTTTTAAGTGTATTCAGTAACTTCTTCGACTTGTTTCAAATTTTCATACTTATTACAGCTTATGTACAGTGTGTTGTTTCGACTAGGTTTTATTCCTCCTTGTTTGGTTTTGCCGTTGCTATTTTCTGTTGTTTCGTAGTCACACATCTATTGTGTGTCTATTTTAAAGTCTTCAGTTTTTAAGTTTTTTGTGTTTGTTTTATTTTGAAGTTCTTATCGTCTATGTGTCTGATTTAGAGCTACTTCCTGTCCCTGTGTTGCCCCGTCTTTGATTACACCCCCTCAGTTTTACCTGTGGCTTGTGTCACACCTGTGGTCATTGCTAGATGTTTGTTTCTTCTTTTGTCAGAGCAGTGGGTCTTGCTGTATCGTTTTGTAAAATCTTCTCTCCAATCACTTGTGTTTTATGTTGATTGTCGCAGAATTTTCAGCTTGACTGCAGTAAGTTTGTCGTACACGTGATGAGCAACATCTGCTGTAGTTCCTCATAGTTCCACCATTTTTAATTAATGAAAATTGCCCATTTTTACAGTGTAACAAGATGTTGCAAGGCACTAAAATTCAAATCCTTTGCAAACTGAGCAGTTTTTATTGGCACAGTTGTGCTGTTTTTGGACCAGTAAGAAGTTCTTCCTGACGTTCTCTGATCTGAATTCTTGTTTTAATACCTCGGAGCTTCTGTTGTCACACTTCTGCTAAGACTTAAAATGACGCCACACAGCCCATGCAGCATAACTGATCTAACGCTTGGGTGGTCCAGGCATCATTTATAGGAAGTAACCCACAGCTAATGACCAACTCAAGCAGTTAAGTCTGACCACGGGGTCCAAAGTGAACAATGAACAAAACCAAATCCCTCAAAGATCCTCATAATGTTTCACTTCTCTGATGCAGCTTTCCTCCCCTTCTCGCTCTTTCAGTCAGGATATGGCCAAGCCAAGCAGCAAAGCCACACCACTGTGCTCACTCAGTTAAGTCTAAGCCTCATTCAAAACTCTGCTCCGAGGCGTCAAAATGAAATCTTCATAGCTCACTAAGAAAAACACTTCCTGTCTCTTTACATGTGAGGACTAACACTAAGAGAACTTTTAGATCGTGAGATGTCACTGTCACGGCTGCTGTTCTTACCTCAATATGCTAATAGCCTAAATCATCCTCTGTTTGGTTCAGTTTATTCTGTTTCCTAATAGACTTGAAAATACGACTTAGGTCATTAGTTCAAGAGGGCGACAATATGTTAAGGTAGTTTGGCTTGGTTGCGTGGCCTTTCTTCCTTTGGCATTTAATCTGTTGGCATCTTCTCTTTTGTAGGTTTCAGTGTTTTTCTTTAAAATTATCTGTTTTTTTCAGTATCTCCTTTTTTCCTGTCACAATCCTCCACTTATTTTATCCAGCAGGAAAAAACATCTCCCAGGCCTGACGTGAGGAGGCCCTTCAGCTTCTTCCTGATGACCGTGAAACAGTATAGACGTCGTGCCTCATGCTGACACACACGGCTGACATCCTGCTGTGGATAATGTGCTAATTAGATTTGGCCTGTGGTTGTAGCTCTAATCAAATCTATCCGGTGCTGCAGGGCCAAGAGGCTGAAACCCGATCGCAAATCCAAAATATGCACTCCGACAATTTCTCCAATCTGTTTCCCCTCAAGTCCTGGCACGCTGCGCTAACTGTCCACCCCAAGTGTGTGTGCATGTGTGTGTATGTGTGAGAGCAAGTGGGGAGGAGGAGGAGGTGGTGTACTCCACATATGTGCGCTTGTGTGTATGTGTGTGTGTTTTTATGAGCACATATTCCTCAGCATATGGATCTGTGCATCCTTGCTGTGCTATTTGGACTCCATGTTCTTACCTGCTGTTCTGTATTTTACCCCATTTGATTCATTTAAGCTCCATTTATTCCTCCACTTTGTTGTTTTCTACTTTTCTCTGTTCTATTATCTTTTATTCAAATCATGTCTCTTCTTTTTAAACTCAAGTGCCAGCAGGGATAATGCTGTTTCACATTTTTGTCCACTTTTTTTCAGACAGCATATAAACTAGCTTTTCTTTTCATTGTTATTCCATCCCATACATCTGTTTTGTTCAATCTATTCTAGAAATACAATAAAATAGAAACAAGATTTATGAGCTGTGCCTCATTTTGAAGACCGAGTGCATTACTGTGGCTTGTGGAAGCTGTGTCCTTATTTAAGGATTGTCCAAATAGAGTGAGAAAAAATGCTTTAGTTCAAGAGACTCAAGACAATTAAGTAAATAGCACCAAGTGGAGAATAATGTACAAACTTAATTTTATCTGACTGCAGTGGTGCAGAGACCTTCCCATGCCCTCTGAGCCCCCAGCTGACCGTTCTGGGGTTCCACCTGTTGTTAGGGCTCAGAGCTGCTTCCTGATCCGGATGTGGGAACGTGAGAATATGGATGACTCTGCAAGCAAAACATTTTCTTTTTTTTAATCGGAAGAGTCGCTCTTATTATCCCCCCGGATGGGTTTTGTGGTGGAATGTGGCAGAGCTGAAATTTTGAAAAGCCTCAATGTGGCTCAAACATCCCAGACACAAAGGATGTGCTCCCTTCTCTGGTTGGTGTTGGCTTTGTGTTTTTGAAGTTTCGCCATTGAATGTGGTTTTGGGCTTCGTGCTTGGTGGGCTCGCAAACATGGAGGAATTATTGCACAAATAACCTCTTTCCTCTGCTATAGCTGCACATAAGTACAGCAGTCTGTAAATAGTGCACAAACAAACCCCACTTCCCCGTTAATCACATAAGTAGAAATTAGGTGGAAATTACCATCTGCTGTTGAGTGCACAGCATGTTTGAAGTCAAGCGTGTTTTGAACCAAGGAGAAACCACATTAGCTTTAGAGAAAATGACCTGGCATGAGAGGAACACTCTACTCTTTAAGTATTATGCCTAAAAAAGATCTAGACTAATAAATGTTTGGAAGTGCTTTAATACATGAGATGGAAGCATAAAACTTGTAATTCAACAAAAATAATGATAATAAAACAGAAGTTGGGACACTGTGTAAAACGTAATTTATAACAGAGTACAATGATTCGCACATCCTCTTCAACCCATATTTAATTGAATACACCACCACGACGAAATATTTAATGTTCAGACTGATTAACTTTATAGTTTTCGTGCAAATATTTGCGCATTTTTAAATGGATGCCTGCAACACATTTTTAAAAAAAGCCAAGACAGGGGCAACAAAAGACTCGTATAGTTGATGAATGCTGAAAAAACACCTGTTTGGATCATTCCACTGGTGAACAGGCTCGTTGGAAACAGGCGAGTGTCATGATTGGGTATAAAAGGAGCGTCCACAAAAGGCTCAGCCATTCACAAAAGCAAGGATGGGGCCAGGGTCACCACTTTGTCAACAACTGCGAAAAAATGGTCCAACAGACAAGAACAATGTTTCTCAATGTTAAATTGCAAGGGATTTAGGGATCCCAACATCTACAGTCTATAGTATCATCAAAAAATTCAGAGAATCTGGAGAACTTTCAACACGTAAGCTGCAAGGTGTAAAACCCACATCATTGTGGCAAGGATATTAGCACGTGGGCTTAGGAACACTTCAGAAAACCACTGTGACTTAACAAAGTTCATCACTACATCTACAGGTGATAGTTCAAACTCTACCATGCAAAGACAAAGCCATACATCAACAACATCCAGAAACACTGCTGCCTTCTCTGGGCCCAAGATCATTTGAAATGGACAGACACAAAGTGGACAAGTGCTGTGATCTGATGAGTCCACACTTTCCCAGGCCAAGGTCACATTTAGGTGCAGTGTAAAAATACCTTAATGCCATTCCCCTGGCTGCTCAATGATTCCCAATTTACCACAACTTCAAGCAAAAGTTTTACTCTGAGACTGTTGTCAAACGCGTGTGAAAATTCAGATGTTTATGTTCACACACAGTCCACCATGAAAATTTAAGGAATTTTGTGCATGTGTGAATGTAGCTTTTGGACCAGTTGCTGCAGCATCTAGTTATGCAAGTCAACAGCATGTCTCCACAAGCCTCTGGACTGTTTTTTGCTTCAGTCACATGCATTTGCGAAATGACAGTAACACTCTTCGAGCTTTTAGGGCAACTCAGAATCAACAATTAAGCCTGGGTGTTGCAGGAACTTCAGTCAAAGTGACAACCAGTGACAGAGAGACAAGGGAAAATAGCTGACAGAGGGATAGAAAGGAGTGATGTTGCTGTTTTCTACTCAGAGGCCGGCTGGTGGTGGTAGTGGTGGTGGTGGGAGGAGGAACAGATTATGCAGAAAACCACTTCCAGAGGAAGTGTGTTTTAATGCTGACCGGGTTCCTGCGGAGGCTGTTATGCTAATCTGCCCCCCCTTGTCAAACACTGCAAAACGTCTGCGGTGGAAGAGGGGAAATGCACCATGAAAACCTATAGCTCTGGCCAGCAGAGAGGTAGAGAGAAAGAGGGAGCGAGAGGGGAGGGGGGAGGTTACAGTGCAGAGGAAGCCCACAGGAAGCAAACACGGCATGTTTTTTATCCCTCCAATGCCAACGCTGCTGCACTCTTACCCCACTCTGACCCGTCTGAGGGGGTGACATCTTGTTTTCAGAGTGGACTTCATCCGCCTCCTACACACACACACACACACACACACACACACACACACACACACACACACACATTATAGCACCACACCAGATTTTACAGCTGGATGAAGAGCATCAATGGGAGCAGTGAGCGAGCAGCCAGACAATGGACACGCACGCCAACCCTGGATTTCCTGGCTTACATCACAAAAAATTGTCAGATCCATCCGGCTGTACAATAGAGACAAACACTCTTGTATTTACAGAGAGAAGAGAGCACATTGGGTTATCACATAATCCAGGCGGGTCACTTTCATGTCAGATTTTTGTGGTTCCGACACATAAATATGGAGTGGTTTATTTCTGACTGGGTTACTGGAAGGGTCTGCCGCCCCATTGCCAGGCAGCTTGGGCTCTCTGACACAACAAAGCTTAAAAAAGCAAACAGGGGCAGAGAATGAGCGGTGTCTTCAAACCCGAGCATCACCCGAACATCAAACGCTTCGACTGTGACCCGATCCTCCCTTTCACTGCGGCATGAGCCGGCATTGAAGCTGTCAGGCCTCGTTAACGGAGAGACGCCCACCGCCAGCCTGTCTGCTGTCCCAACCGTCTGACCGTCTGACTGTTCTGTGTCTACATCTCTACCCCTCCGTTTGATCGTCTGGATTTCTGTTTGTCTGCTCCTAGATACACAAGTTGTCCCTGAGGTTTGAAGAAAAGCAGGATGGAGGGAGCAAAATATAGGGATTACAGAGACAGGAAGGGGGAGGATTAAGGGGACAATCAAAGGAAGAGGACAAGGTTAACAAACAGCTTTATGCTCAGTTTCAATAAATCAGAGTGATTCAATTTGATCAGGCATCCTGTTTGTGACGACTGCAGGTAAAATCTGTTGTTCAGGTGTGTTCAAACAGTTTTCAGAAAGGGTCATGTTTATCAACCAGAGAGTAACAAATGAATGAACGTGCTTTTATTGATCATTTCTTGTAAAAGATAATTCCCACTACATTTAAAAAGAAAAGAAATGTTGTACATATTTAGGCAGCACTTGTCTATGAGCTGCAGGTGTCCACAGTGCAACATGAAATATTTACACAAAAAAGTTTTTCTTCAACTTTTAACTAAAGAAATAAAATTTTCCAAACAGTGCCTGTTACATGGCTGGTTACACAATAGCCTACGAGAAAAATCGTTGATCCCTATCTTCATCTTCCTCCTGCGCTTCAGCCTCTTGTTTACGCAGAAATGGGGTTATTGCGGCCCGAAAGTAAAACTTTTGAAAACAGCCTCCACAGTGGAATCCTATGTGGTTTTTGAGCTCTAGATGTTTATGAAGCACATTTTCACATTATAACAACTGAAACAACAACAATAGAAATTGAAATGAAAGCTGGGACCCTGTAGTCCCAGTAACGTCACTAATTGGCGTCTGACAGGAGTTTGAAGCTGTGTTTTGGTGGTCACCATATTTCAAATGCTGACTCCAGCTAACTTGTCCTGAAACTGACCACGAAATTCTCCTCAGTAACACTCAGCGCTCTGATCACCTTTGATTTCCTGTAAACCCTCCCCGAGTCCTCTGATCTCCTGACGGGC
This sequence comes from Thalassoma bifasciatum, assembly GCA_008086565.1. Classification (NCBI taxonomy): domain Eukaryota; kingdom Metazoa; phylum Chordata; class Actinopteri; order Labriformes; family Labridae; genus Thalassoma; species Thalassoma bifasciatum. The sequence goes on from RPOG01001131.1 coordinate 144,791, forward strand.
AGAGCTTCAGGGATCCCCTCATCCTTCCTGCCCCCCTCCTCCGTCCATCCCCTCATCCTTTACTTCCTCATCCTCTTTGCTGAGGGACATAAGCCTCTTATCGACAGGCTTCAGGGGAGCTGAGTGGCATCAAACTGTTTAAATGTATTGCTTTTGTACATACGGCAGCCAATTGTTGGAAAGTGATGCTTTCAGGTCGTCTATGTGGAGCACTTTGACTTGCCTTGTTGTTGAAATGAGCTATATCAATAAACTTGTCCTGCCTTGCCTCAACTATGGAACACTTTGCTAAATTTTTGGAAATACTTCAAATCTAAATGCAATGGAAACCACAAGACAGCTGACCAATGTTGGTAATATAAGGTAAAAAAGAAAGAAGGACATGGAGCTGAGTCTGCCCCTTGAATATCAATCTGTCCTTACAGGTGGCTCAGCTTCACCCCAGGGAGGTGAAAACTGGCCCTTAAGAAAAACGGAGGCAGACAGAGGAGGGTTTTGTGCTGAAGGGAAACGAGAGAAGCCGCCGATTATCAGCACCAAAGGCAAAGAGATCCCCTCATTCTTAAAACCCCCCGAGCAAGGCTCTGAAGCCTTCCATACTCTTTTATCCCTCCTGATTTGAAACACAAAAGCTCCTCATGAGCGTGACTCTGAGGGAGAGCTGAAGTGAGCGGCGGAAAAAAAAAATCTTAATCCTGCTCTTAATTGCTCAAACAAAACAACTCCTCCATTTCATCTCAATGAAGTCAGAAAGTTTCATAGAGGCAGTGCCAGCATTTCATGACGTCAGTGTTTCAGAGAAGTCTGTTCTTAGACTGAAGGGGTGAATGAAATTAGAGATGCAAGACACTAGCATCACTTGATGGCTCACTTACATGTATTTTCTATTAATACACTCCATTTACATCAATGACATTTCTGCAGGAAGAGACAACAGATAAGTCCTGGAGCCGGAGACCATTTATACAACAATGATTTAATATTTTTTTATCTCTGAAAACAATCATCTGCATGCAGTCACAGCTTACTTTAAGATAGCAGTTTGTTCAGACACTTGAAGTCAACATCAAGAAGATTTCTGCAACTGGTGATGGATCCTTTTTCTCTCTCTACCTGAGCATACCCTTCAAACACATCACTAATACTCATACCATATCTTTCATTGGTATTAACAGTAGTTTTCCTTTAATTAAGCTCATTTCTGGAAAAGACTCCCTCCCTGTCACATTCCTCAGTCGTTGAATTCTTGTCCTACATCAAACCTTCCTGCTTCCTGAGGGTTTTCTGCTGGTATTTCGTCAAACTGTGTAATCCTGCCGGCTGGAACCTGGTTTCCTCCACCCCCCAGGTGAGGGAGAGATGCCGAGCACAGCAAGCGGACATCCGCACACCGTCACCCTGGAAGAGGAGGGGGCAGTGACCCGTGGCTCCTTAAATGTCCGGAGGTCAGCCAAAACAGAGGTGTTGGATTCAGACAGGGCTTCACTGAGCTCTGACCTGCGGCCTGTTCAAAAGAAGTCATTGTTCCCTGTGACTGGTGAGTCCTCTCCCTTTCAGTCTGTTTTCACTTTCGTTTGATAATACACACTGAAAAATGAACAAGTCTAGTTCATCAGAACATCTCCATGTTTGTCTGAGAGTATTCCTTCAAAGGACACGTGATGCATTTGTTTTGAAGTGAAAGTGAAAGATGATTGAACCTTCCTTCAAAAACTATTCTAAGATCACTTTTTACCAGATACAATAGGGTAATGTATTTATCAACAGTTATGTAGTGCTGTTATCAGAAATGTGATAAACTTTGTAGGATTGTACCGTAGTTAAGTTGCAGGCTACATTTAGCGCTACTCACAGCCCGGGTCTGTGAGACGTATCAGAGCCATGTAACTTTTAGCCTCTTTTCCACCAAGCAGATCGGTTCAGTTCGTCTCGGTACGGCACGCATTTTGTGGCGTTTCCATGGATTAAAACCGTACCGCTCCACTTTTCAGTACCCTTCCGTTGGGGTGCCAAGCTGTACCGAACCGGCCCTGGTGGTGGGGCTATAATTACTGCAGTACGTTAATTGGTCAAAAGATCGGTAACTTCCTGTGCGACAGCGGCAATAAAGAACGACACACAACCCTGCACGCAGCCTTTCCTGAAACAAAGCTTCATTGTGTTATGGAATAAAGAAGCAGGAAGCAGAAGCAGAAGAAGAAGCAAGCAGGGTACGGTTAGCTGTGGAAAGGCGCACAGGATCAGGCTTTACCGATCTGACCCGTACCAAACTGTACTGATCCGTACCAGACTGCCTGGTAGAAACGAGGCTTTAGTGAATGCTGGTTATGTCCGACCAGTGCCCATCTATCAAGCAGAGCAAACGCAACCTGGCTCTGCATTTTATTGATAGACTCAGGTTTAAATAGATCACTACAGAATAACTGCTGCTTGTGAGTTGGAATAAACATTTTCAAAAACCCATATTTTTAACCCATGTTTTAGCCTATAACTTGTGTTTTAGCCTCTAGCCTGTGTTCTGTCATTGTACCATTTAGCTTTCTCCTGCTCTCTCAAACGGTCAAGCTCCAGTGTCCAGCATTACAACAAAATAAATCCAAGAAATCATTTTAGGCAGAGAAAAACACAGATCTCTCTTCTCTCTGCTAAACTTTGACTTTCTATAAATCAATCAGGTTCAGTCAGACCTGATTGGGAAGCTTGGCATCAGCATATAGAGGTAGCCTATTTTAGTGCAGGTATTCTCATTTTAAATTGGGGGTCATGATCAGGCATATATCAAGATCAGACTTCAAGAAAGTCCTAAAAGTCCCTTTAAAGTTCACCTGTATATTAAAAGGGTCAAGACTTGTTTAAAAATCACAATTAAAGCCCTTGGCAACAACAATGCTTCAGTTAACATGTGGCAAAAGTTTTGAACCACACCAGGGTAGAAATAAGTTATTAAAAACCTTGTCAACACCTTTACAGAAAAAACAGCAAAGTGAGACGACATTTAAATACTTTTTCTTCCCACCTGGTATGACACTCACAAGTTCATGCTCCTCACAAACCTGTTTTTGGTCCCCACCAACGACTCTTATGGTTCCTCTGTCATTTAATGCTCCATCACATCCAGTTGCCTGTTGTCAGTTTTCTCGGAATGAAAAATTTTACAGTCATATTTGGCTTTTCTTGCCTAATGCCCCACTTTTTAGACAGCTGGGCCACATTTACCTAGAGGTAGGTGGCAGTTGAAACTCTCAGTGGGGTTTGAAGATGGAGATAGACATTAATAAATCTGGACCTTTTCTTCAATCAGCCTCCTTTCTTGCTCTCTGAAATACATTTTGTTGATTTGATAGCTTTTTTTAAACCATTCAGCTTGTGGTGTTAGCTCATCTTTCATTTAATTTCTTCATTTTGGTTCCTGGAAGAAATATTTTCTAATCAAAATAAGAATCTTTTGACCAAATGATGCCCAGTTTTACTTTCTCAAACACTCTGCTCCTTACTCTGGTTGTAGAAAAACTTTGGTTCTGCTTGGTCTGAGATCTGCTTCACATTGAGAGGATCAAAGCCTGGAGGGGGGCAGTAAGGCAATAACGTGTTTCCACAGGGGAGTCCTCTGCCTGGGAAAGTGCAATAGGTTAGAATATCAATGAGACGTGCCTGAGAGCGTAACCGCTCACCTGTTGTCTGACTGCGGCTTTGGCACTTCTTCTCTGCGGTCAGGAGGCCTCTGCTTCCCTTAAATCTCTGTCTGTACCGTGTTTCCCAGCAAACATTTTGACATAGAATAAATCTTGAAGCTGGCCTACAACACTGCTGAACATCAGAGCACAGTGAGAGTAGCAAGAGGAGGTGAATGAAGACAGCTTATTTAGTATCCTGTTAAAATCTGTAGGCAAAGACTGAAAAGAAACCTGAAGCCAGGTGGTTTTGTCCAGAGGTTCATCTGAAGGAACCACAATACAAAACTGATATTTCATCTGAACTGTCAAAAACTGAGGCAAACGTATATGAAGTGTCATTTTTTGATGCTTTTTCAGTAAATGACCTTGTCTGGCGTCTAAATCCATGCCCTGCCTTTCTGCACATCAGCCTCCGCTACTCTGGGAGGACATTTGAAAAAACTCTTTTTGAGGTTTTTTCGGCACCAAGATGTTTGTCCTTGTCTCACGTTTGCCTTCAAGTGTATGGATCTTAGGGAAGTTAAAAAGTCTAGAGCAAAGAAGTCAGTCCCGGCATGCTGATGTTAATCATCAACTTTTGTTTCAGTCAGAGGTTAAAATGTTACAGACTGTCCCTTTAAGAGTCAGGGGTCGGACAAATCTAAGACAGGAAACAGAAACGGAAACATTGGGTTGATCCAGCTGTTTCTCCCTCTCTCCCTTTCCTCCTCTATGTTTCTGTCTCACCCCCCAACACATCCCCCCACAGCCTCCCTCTCCCACATATCAAGTGTCAGGAGGAGGAGGAGGAGGTGGGGGAGGGGGAGGAAGAGGAGGGGGTCCAAACAGGTGTCTGACAGTCCCAGCACTCTGTTGGTTGGTCGGCTGCAGGTTTTTCAGCGCGCTACCAGCTGCCCTGTCATGAACACGCACAGTCACACACACACAAACACACACACAACTTCTGCATGACATCTGAAAATTCCTATGGATTACTTCTAATTCTAGTGACAGATGGACAAGTGTGTGTGTGTGTGTGTGTGTGTGTGTGTGTGTGTGTGTGATGGAGAGCAAGAGGGAGAGCAAGAGAGAAAGAGAGAGAGTACTTTCACTGGGTTGTAACCCGACCACTGGCCACCTGCAGCAGACGGCTGGGAAACAAAAAAAACGCACCCCCCACCCCCCTCAAACACACACACACCCTTTCTCGCCCTCTTTTCTTATATTCTGTCTTTCTAAATGGCTCTGTATTTAATCTTCCACCGTCTTCTCCCTCTCTTCATTTTCTCTATTTTCTTTCCAACTCCCTTTCATTTCTTTCTTTTCCCTTTTCTTTCTCTCAATACTCGCTCTGTTCTTTATCCTGCCTGTATTTTCTCAATTTCTTATTCACTTCATTTTTTTCCCCCTGACTCTCCTATTTCTCTGTTGATCATCTTCCTTTTTTACACCTCAACTTCTTTCCTTGCTTATCTCTTCCATCCCCTGATTCTCACTTTCTCTATTTCTTCTTCTTTGTGTCCAAGCTGCCTTCCCTTTCTTTCCCTTCTCTACCTGTCTTTATTTCCTTTCCATTTTCTTCTCCCTCCCTTATGTCTCTTTCTCCCTTTTCCTCCCTCCACCTCTCTCCGTTATTGTCACACCTCTGGAGGATCATGCACAATGTCAAAATAAAATAAACACCAACACAAACATAATATACTAACACACACATTATCTCTCCTGCCTGTTCACTCACCAAACACACACCTGCAGCCATCAGGTAACACAGGTGGCAGGCGGTGCTGAGTTCTACCTGGCCTCCTGTCAGTAACAGAGTGGCTCGCTGACTGATGGCTGATGGGGAATGGATCTACTGCATACTGGGTAATGAGCTGATGACAGCCTTATCTGCCCACCTGCTTTGATTTTTGCTGTTTCTTCCTCACAGAATGAAGTGTTCAGACCACACATAGACAACAAAGGAAGAAGAAGTAAACATTTTGCACCATGCATTTTACAGGGTGACACATTTTGAAGGAATATTTTGACTTAGAATTAAACTGACAGACGTCTGTAATCATGTGTACCTGCCTCAATGTAAAAAACTGCAGAGCACATGGGAATAATACATCCAGACACCTCATTATGTCCTTAACAGTCATCAGTTAATGATTCAGTTATAGTCACACTCCTGGTATAGAGATCTATCAAAAACAAAAACAGTCAAGTGTCATTTTCACATTGTGTTTGATCTTAAACAGGGTTTGGAACATGACTGCGCTGGTTTACTTTAATGGGAAATGCAGATTGGTTCATTTAGATGGATGAAGCAAAGATCAGACATCATAAAACCTTCAGCAACTTCACGGACTGATTTGTCTTTGATCTTTTGGACACTCAGGCTACACAGAACAGGATCTGGAGCAAGACTTCGCAGTAAAGCAAAGCCATACACAGTACTGAGTTTCCACTCTGTGACCTGCTGCAATAGATACCACTGTAGTTTAGTAACTGTATCTAACTGTACTGAAAGACAAAGCAATTTCTGATCCAAGCAGCTACTACATGATACTGAGGTTGTCCTGAGTCTTTTGATTTACCCTGGAGAAGTGGGTGGTTTCTTTTGTGGTATTTTTTAAAACTTTAGAATCCCCTTAAAGTACTCAGAAAAATGCAAAATGAAGAACATGTAAGTCAATACTTACTTCTGACCAAGGCTGCTCCTTTTAAACACGGCACTGAGTGGACTAGTGCTAATGACTCAGCTGCTGATAGGGTGACATGGGCACACTTTGCAAACACGGCAACTTCTCTGTGAGAGATGGTTTGCTGGACGAGAAGAACAGTACACTACAAAAAAAACTGAAATCGAATCAAGTGTTTGTACTCAATGTTTTTTTCAGACTCAATATGAGTCACATTTACGGTTCAGTTAAGAAAAATGTTTAATTTAAAGTTAGTTAAAGACAAACTGATGTCTGAAGTGCTTGTAAATAGGGGGGAAATGCCCATGGGGTAAGGGAAAATTACTTTAGACATCATTATAATTTTAAGAAACTTGACAAGCAAATTTTTTTCTTTCCCCATTGGCCATTTTTTATACTCATTACAAGATTTTAGGCATTGTTTTGTCTTTTAATATCTTGAAATAAGACATTTTTCTGGATTGATCAAGTATAATAAGATCATTTTTGCAAAAAGAAAGAAAAAAAAAGACACAAACACTTGCTCAGACTTATGTTACAGAATTCAAATCTGGAGAATAGATGTTGCTTTTAAATCACTGATACCTGCAACACAGCGTGACTTTGCTCACTGAACAGATACAGGAGTCATATCTAAGTGGCAGATCACTCCTGTGGGAGCGGGTTGGTGTCTAGGAATCACTGGAGAGGAAACCAGGGATTGAAACACCAAAATGCACAGGGCTGTCAACCTGAATTTGGATGCCTTGCAATGCTGCACCTTGGTCAGCCACATGCTTGTTATATTAATCTCATTTTACAAGCAAACTAAGAAACTCTAACGGAAAAAAGAGCATGAAGGAGAACACTGACAAAAACCTGAGCAAGTGTTTCTGTCTTAATCTGAGTAAAATGTCTAATTTCAAGATTCTAAAAGACAAAAAATGACGTCTGGAATTCTCGCTAAAAGTACAAGAAAATAGATAAATAAGAGCAAAAAAATTCATCTGTGAATGGGGCTAGAGATTTTGGTCATGCGGTTTCTTACACTACATTACTCTTGTATCAAGGACATTTTGTCATCTGATCTTTTAATATCTTGAAATATGAAAAGTTTCAAAATTTTCCTGGATTTCACGTGAACAAAGCGTGTATCAAGTCTAATAATAGCATTTGCAGTGCAACATGATGAAAATTACAGTTTCTTTGTCAACAGGTAGAAAAACACAGTAGTTAAGTTTGGTAACAGTTTTAACCTGCTAGCGAAAACAGAGAAGAGGAATCAAAGTCTGGGTCGGAGTACCTGAGAGTCAATAAAGGTTCAAAGTTGAGTTTACCAGCCAGGTTTTGGGCCAAAGAAATAATCCAAATTCAACTCAACAAGAATGACCAAAAACAGGGCATATGCTCATTTAAGACGCCTCCCCCAGCCAAACTGTTGTTCCAGTGTGTCCTTTCTCCTCTTCAGCATAAAGTGAGGCAGAAAAGAACACCTGGATGCATCCTCTGCATCTTTAATGCACATTTTTCCCAAATTAGCATAAAGTTTACATACAGACAATAAGAGATCAAGAGATTCACGACAGCCTGAATGTCTCACAAACACACTGTGGCAGCTGAAGAGTTTTTCCAGACACTACTGCAAATGTAAGTGACAATGAAAGACAATTTATTCTGTCTTATGTGTTCGTGAATACTGTAAACTGATACTTTTCCTTTATAAAGAGCAGAGTGAATGCATTTTCAAACTGACATGCCCCTTTTAATTGAGGGACAATAACAGTGTGGGCCATTCAGTCTGCAGGGGACCAGGACAAATTGTCTTGTGTGGCTGCTCTTAGAGACTGTCCTGATGTCACCCCGTGTGCTCCACACACACAGCTGCACTGCTCAATTCTAACATAGGAAATGGTAAGAAAAGTAACTGTATTTCGGCTCCCCCAAACCGATAAGTAAAAGTCCTGTTCTATTTTAAATGTTTGGTGAGGGAGTGAGCCAAAACAGCAGGACGGGAAGACAAGACAAGCAGATATCAACATGAGAGGTGTGTTCAGTCTCAGGTGATATTCCTATTAAGTCTCAACACTTCAAGTCAACTCCTCCACAAAACTTAAATGTTTGCAAAACCACTGATTCTGTGGCTTCTTTAAAACTTTTTCTGGCCTTGAATGCATCACCCACAGGTTTGGTGTTCTTATGAGGTCGAAAAATCTTCAAAGAAAACATGTTGGGGGTCATTTACCAAAAGATTGAGAAAACTATTCAATTTGCACAACTTATCTTATATGACACAGCAAATTATGAGAGAAGTGGGTTAACATTAGTTATGCATTAACATTTTAGATGCAGTGATGTGGAACAGAAAGATTTTCAATGTTGGGGACAAGTTGAGGTGAGCAGACTCTTTGAACGTCATTCACAGATTTAAAAAAAAAACACCAAACTAAAGACAGAAAATGCAGTTTTAGCTTTTCTGTGTGTTGAGCACTCTATCACCAGGGTTATATGGGAAGAAAACTATAAAATTGAACACTGAGCTTTCAGGATGAGACTGGAAACCCCTCTGCTGCTTCAACATTGGCATAGAGTAAGAGCGCCACCATGTGGAATGGGAGGTATCAACCCGTAGGAGGCATTCTGTCTCTGTCTTTGACTGCTGTTTGGAGATATTTTCTGTCTGAAAAAAACTTTCCCTTTTATCTTTTACCTTTATTTCAAAAATATAACCCCTTTAAGGTGGCATGAAAAGGGGGACAGAGAAAATAATAGAAATGAGTCTGTCAGGAGAGGTCACGAAAAAGTACAAGAAGGCAGGGTCAGGGCGATGAGCATGTCTAGGTAAGTGTTATCTACCCCATTGGGTCAGGCTGTAAGCTCTACCTTCCTTTACTCATCTGCAGGGTGGAAATTATAAAAAGAGGAATGTCCACTGAAACTCTGTTTGAAGGTAAGACTGGTAAGACATTTTCTGAAGTTTCGAGTTAGATACAAATCTCCATCCATCCATCTTTCATCCACAGCTCATCTAGGTCCAGGTCGCTGGGGCAGCAACATCGTCAGCAAATACCAGTGGCCCTGCCCCCCAACCACTTCTGCCAGCTCCTCTGGGGGGGGTACCAAGGTGTTACCTGACCAGCTGGAAGATATTGCTTCTCCCTACTGTCCTGGGTCTCTCTCAAGAGAGACCAATTCCAAGCCTCTGCACCGAGTCTCTCCCAAATCTCTGAGCAGACATTCAGGTATTTGGCTGTACCTAAATTCTATCCATAAAAGTCATGTACAGGATTGGTGAGAAAGGGCAGCCCTGGTTACCCAGTCCAACCCTGGCTGGGAACAAATTTGACTTTCTGTTTGTAGCATGAACCAAACTCTCACTCCAGAAATACAGAAATCAAACAGCCCATAACAACAGGCCGTTGACTCTATATTCCCTGAGCATCCCCCACAAATACCTTAAGGGTCAAGGTCAAAAGCATTTTCCAGATCCGTTAAGCACATGTGGCCTGGTTGTGCAAACTCCCATGACCCCTCCAGCACCAAAGGGTGTAGAGCTGGTTCAGTATTCAACGACAAGGACGAAAACTGCAATGTTCCTCCTGAATACGAGGTTCAACCAAATCGATGGTCTCATCAGCACCGAGAAGTGGACTACAAATCGGGAAAGAAATGAAAAATGAATGTCGGTGTCACAATTCTGAGATTGGGGGTCAAATTACAGGCATAAAGTTGGAATTCTGACTTTGGTCGCAAAATCCTGAGTTTGATCCAGAGGTCTGATTCATTCCTTAATCCTTAATTGTAATACTGACCTTTATTTCTCTAAACTCTCAGATTTAAGTCAGAATTCTGGTTTTAAGTGACTTTTTGAAAGGAAGAATGGTCACCATCATGGCAACATAGCTGAAGGGGCGGAAACAGATCGTCATCTTCAGAAAGTGCGAAGCATCAGTGTTTGATTTGAGACAACGTGACCCTGTCAGATTTTGTGCACTGTTCTTGTAAGTATGAAGCATACTACATGTAAGTGTACTAACAGGAGTATCCCATTTGAGACACAGCAATTGTCAACAGATTACTCAAGGATTCTGAGAAAATTAATGATTTCAAGTCTGCTTTATTTCTAAGGCCAGTGAAGACTATCCTAGCTAGCATGTTTTAATTTGAACACATTGGAAACAAACGTCCAAGCTGTGTGGTGGACACTTCTTCAAATCATTAGTACTTAAAAAAAACACAGCTTCACTGTGTCAACATAAAGATCCACAACAGTTCTCTTAAAACATTTCTTTACTTAATGCACATTTGCAGCATCTTTTCCTCTGTTACATACAAATTATACTGAAATGAAATCTGAACCACAGAACAGCTAATACACAAACAATGACGGTGAAAACAGAAAGGCCATTTGTCTTTTACACATCACGTTCTGTACAATATGCATGAGCCCTCTTTGTATAAATAACATCCAAAAAACAAACTGTTTTTAACTTGAAGGTTAAAGACATTCAGTACTAAAATATTCAACCACTCGTCCTGTATGAGGACATATGGACTAAAAAAAAGTCTTTTATTCTAATATTGACATCACTTTCTAATCTGACATCACTTTTAAAGATCTCCGCAGTAAATATTCTCTGCTATTGACAATAATTACAGAGCTTGAGAAGCAGCTATGTCTCTTGAAGAGTATTTAAAGCCTTGTTCAATACCTCAAGAGGGGAAATATTTAAAAGTCCTTATCTCTTACACAAACCAAATAACTCAGAAGTACAAAAAAAGCTTATTGTTCCTTTTACCTCCAATTGTAACAACTGCTGCATCTTCGATGACAGGACAATATCCCTATTGTTCATTTAAAGTCCTTTAGGATCTTTACTTTAACTTTTTATACTGAAAAACAAAGTTATCTTTATATAAAATGACATCAACTTCTACAAAATGCTTATTTTGAACATGTCCTTGAACTTCCAGAAGCTTCAGAGGATCTAATTTAGACTCTAAACTCAAAGCGGTCCTTCAAACAGCCTCAGTGACTGTTATCAGTAAATGAGCCTCCATCCTCCAGATGCTAATTTTAGCTTCGGTTCTTTTTCTGCAACCCTTCAGTCAACATGGAAAAATAGATCTCTTAGTTGGCAGGAATAAAACACAAGCTCGCTCTATAACTGTAAGAAAAACTCTGCAAGAATAAGGTCGTTAAGATGTCAGCTTTCCTTTAAAATCTTAAAGAAAATGTTGCCATCGCTCAGGATTAACACAAGATAAGCAAATATGAATGAAAACCAACACAAAAGCCTCAAGTTTTCTTTAGTTTTAAATTAAATTTGGATACAGTAAATAAATAAAACCTTAAATAAGGTCAAACTTCTCTGAACTGTTTCCTGTACGCGGCTGAAAAGCCTCAGCTCTGTGTGGACAGTGATGACATCATAACCGGCTACAGTGACTGATCTGAATGTGCAAAATGTGTGCTCCTTCAACACCAGAGTTAGCAACAATGATGCTCCCAGAAAGAAGAGGAGGAGGTTGTGTTCATGAAAACATTCACTCAAGATGAAAACAGACTCTGTTTACAAGAAATGAAACAAAATAAATAAAACTCTGAACTTTTACTAAGAAGTCCTCAGCCTAACAGTTTCTGAGATTTTACACCTTAAGTTTTTAACTAATATTTCCAGTTTTCAGATTTCCCCAAGTGCTCTCTGCTTTACTGATCAAACATGTCCTCATGAATTGGCAAAATCTAACTATGTGAGAGTGCTGCTGTTTACACGACACAATAATAATGTGTCATGTAACAATGTTATATGGTTTAAAAGTGCTCGTGATTAGTTAATAAGCCATGAATAAGTCACCTTACATAAAAATCTTTCTTGCCTTGCTCCTGTCATATATTCTACGACCACTAGAGGGGACCTTTGAGCTATGATTTAAAAAACAGCATCACAGCCCTTTTCATAGGGATTGGGAATATTTCAGCCTCTAACTATTACAGAATAGTTAAATAGTAGTGTGATTAACTGGATAATGCTCTCAATAGCACAGAACAAACCTTAGCAGTTGTTCATTTAGTGTTAATCTTGTGAATAACTTGATAATACGAGTAAATTACACTTTTGGTAGGCATCAAAGATCTTCTGTGAAGACAGAGCCTCCACTCTGCAGCACCATTAAAAACTGTATCTCATACTGCTCTTATGTTTCTCCATAAAATCATAACCTGCTTTTGTTTTATGAGAAGAGGATGATTCAGGACACATGTTGGACTTCCAGAAGCAAACAACTGGAATACAGTATTAGTATCTCTAAGATTTATAGACTTATAGTCCAGACAAGCTTTTAAAGAAGTGCGTTGAACTCTTAAAGATGCTCTTACAATGGTTTTAGGTTAAAGTCAAGCTCTGATGTTTGTTTGGTTTTTCTTTTTTTTTTTCCTTTTGCCTATCCATAAAACTTTGAGGAAAAATGACAGAACATAAAATAAGAAAACCTTTCTGCAAGATTATAAGAAACTCAGAATAAATTTTAAAAGTAACCCGTTGAGGTGTTCTGGGTCCAAACCGAGAAGGGGGCTTCCTGCAGGAGCTGATTCCATGGAGGTGGACGTTAATGAGTTAGTGGCTGGCTGTTGTAGTGTGTCATTCTAAGTCCAGACTCAGGTATACAGACTCTCCTCAGAGTACTCCGTGTCCTCTGGAGCATACTGCTCACCTCCAGCTGCGTACGCTTCACCCTCCCCTGCTGCATACTGGTCCTCTACAGGCGTGCTGCTGCTAAATTGGTTTTCTCCACTGGCGTCAGCCCCCAATGATTGTTCTGCTGCCTCCTGGCCCCCTGCAGGGTTCAGACCTAATTTCTTCACTCTATTTAAGAAAAATAAAAACACACTTTAAGATTTTCAAAGAGGCAAGAACAACAAGGTTCTAGTATTATTAGATATCAAGGTGAACATCTCTGCAAAACTAATTATGTAAAAAATGACACTACTATCTGTAATCAACGAACTCGTCCAGAATAAAACTTCCTGTCTAATCTCGAGCAGGGTCTTCACGCATGCACAAGAAATCTCTAGAGCAGACCAGTCACAGGGCTTGTAGTCTGCATCATTATAATGTATAGTTACATTTTGGATGAGGTGCACATCAGGTTGCATGCGAGGGTTTCTGCAGTGAAGAAGAGCTATGTAGACCTACAGCAGATGCTTCGACTGTCCACACACCCATAACTTCACGACAGGATTTCCCTCCACCATGATGCGTCAATGCATTTTACTCCAGAGAGAAGTTAATGGGATTTTTTCAGGCTTTATAGTCTCTCCGGTGCCCACGTAGCAGATTCACATGATTTAAAACTTAAAAAAAAAAAAAAATTCCCTTACTCTGATTTTAGAAAACCCCTTTCTGAAATGCTTAATTTGAGCTGCTGTCTCATTATGGCTCCCCGCTCAAAAACCCTCCTTCAGTCTGATTGGTCCTGACAGGGGCAGACCTTGGTGTTTAAAGCCCACCTCTCCCACATGTCATGAACCAGTTAGAAGGACCTTATGCGATAGCCTTATCCTTTTAGATAGTCTCTCGAAGATCTTATGCTGATTTTTGAGCAGTTGTAGACAGATTCAGGGATTTCTATGACGAATGGATATACAGTAGTAGAAAAATCCATAATTAAAACATGGGAGCAAAGACAGCGTGCCTTATAAAAGCAAACAGGCAATGGGGAAGAGAAGAGAGGTGTAGAAATGTGTGTAAAGGCAGGTGTAAGTCAATTATAGTAAAGTGAAACAACCTTTTAAAATAATGAGTGTCTTATCTGTGCCCCAAGCATTTATGACAAACTAGTGCAGTCTAAACAATAATGAGGTGTGTGAACTCACTGGTTCTTATGTTTGGCTCCACTGATGTGAGACTGATACTGCTCCACAGAGTTTAGCTCGATGCCACAGGTGGTGCATGGATAGCCCTTGAGTGTGGATGCTGTGGAGAAGCAGGGATGGAGAGGAGTCGTTTTCAAAGAGCATATTCTTCCATCTTCACAGCTGCATGATCTGTGTTTGTGTAGTTCTGACCTGGTGCTGTGGAAGGCCCATACGTCTCCATCAGCTTCAGCTTGGTCATCTGTTTTCGATGCTTCTTGCCCACATAGTGCTGCTGGGCCATGAGTGGGTTGTTGAAGGAGGCCTGGCAGATGGAGCAGAATTTGTCTGGGTTGTGGTTGTTGTTGTTGTTGTTGCCTCCTGTCACCTGCACACTGCTCACTTCATCTGGGACTTTCTTCTTAGGCTGAGCCGTTGTTGGTGTTTGGGAGGCCACTGCTGAAGATACAAGGATATTTGTTGACATGAAAAAAAGGGACATTTAAGAAAACAGAGGTGATTGAGAAAAAGCTCTGGGTGTATAATTACCTGGATTCATCCTTAAGTTCTTGGCATGAACTTTGCCTTGGTAGTGAGACTCGGCCACCACAGGAGAGGAGAAGATCATGTCACATATATGACACTTTTTGAACCGCTCTGTGTCTCCATTGTTATAATCCTGTTCACAAAGACACAGAGCATCGAGAATTATCTGTAGTAACAACAGGCATCATTTAGCCCATCAATAAATCATCACTTTGCCTGCATTCAGTTTCTTTCCATGACAAACAAGCCTCAAACTTTCTCTTTTTTGTTGTATCCTAGACATTTTTAGCACAGTTGCTTGTTCCTCAAACAATATCAAAGGGTACACTACGTTTTGAAGATGAGGATGTGAATCCAAATGTAAGAGAAAGAGCTACAGGAGGCAGATACACCAGTTTACCTTCCCAGTCATGAATAATTGAGATGAAACCCTCACTAACACACATCAAAAACCTGATTAAGTTTTCAAACATAAATGATTAACAAGACTATTGGGAAAAATATTTGTCAGAACCTTTTTTACCATGACTAAAATGAAATGATGACAAACATTGGACAAATGTATGTTGTGTTCACTGTAACAAACAAGACAGGCCAAACGTTAAGAAAAGATCCTTGATGTCTCCACCGTGCATCTTTTACCGTTAGTTTTATGTGCTTATTGTTCCTCTTTTTTTCCTTTTTTGACTAGGGCTAAATCTGAGATAAGTTTTGATTCTGATGAGATGGGTTTAGTTACACTAACTTTGTACTCACGCTTTCAGGTGAAGTCTTGACCTTTTTGACGGCTGTCTCCTTCTCGTTTTGAAGGGTGAAATATCGACGCACTTTGTTGGCATGTTTCTTGCTCTGTAAAGACAAAAAGTCAACATGAACATACCACAGAACCACATCAGATTAATGTCCATCAATAAAACAAAAAGTCAGCGTCAACATGGAATACAACAGTTTGACAGCTAATGTTTTGACTTTCAGCAACTTGAGCAGTTTCAAGACAAAAACTCTTTTAAAAAATCTTTGCTACTTAAGCTGAGCAGAGAAATCGTGCAACTCAGATGCAAAGATGCAGTCCTCCGAGAGAAGCAGAACACAAGCAGGAAAAGATATCTGAATATCTGAAGAACAAAAATATCTTTTGAAAAAAGACGGATGGATCATCCTGACCAGTTAAGTCCAGTCTTCATGTTGCATAACGTTAGACCTTCAGGTCATGATGCTGAGTGTGATGGTACTTTTTCTGTTGTGAAATTCAATCCAAAATAATGAAGCATACTTGAGGAGTTTTGCTCTCGGATTATATTTATCAAAACCCCTGTCCCCTATAATGTAAAGAAAAAACAGATTATTCTTTTTTCTTCTCGGTCATAAGGACAAACTCTGCTCAGCAGTTTGGTTGCTGTCCTCAGTCTCACATTATCTCTGCTATTCCTTGTGATTAAATGAAAACAAAGTCACAAACATGCTGTCTTTGCTTCATATTTTCAAGCTCCCGTTGTCCTTAAACTTAACAGGACCCACTGACTTCAACATAACACAAATTTTTGCTCCCATCAGCACTGTTGGTATGGACCTGCTCTCACTGTAGTAATAAAACCTGTAATCTGACTTGCACCATCCAGCTATCATTTATTCAGCTTTCTGACCAGTATCCCTGAGTGGAACAGCACTGAGAGAAAAATGTGGAGTCCCCTGACATTGAAACAGCAGCAGACTGTGGGCTCACTGACCTGATAATGAGTCAACTTCTGAGACTCTGAAATGAGGACGGCACTGCAGACTTTACACTGAGAGTCGGAAAACAGGTCGCCATGCTCCTTTATCATCTTATTTACTGCAGAGAGAGACAGACAGGATTTCAATCAGGTTACATCTTCTGGGGAAATGTTATTACAATACGGAATTTTTAAAAAGTCAAACGACAGTTCTGCTCAAGATGCTTCTCTTTAGTGAGAGTACTTGGGCTCAGAAGAGTCTTTCTTCAACTAAATAAAATTATGCTTTTTGACAATGAATCTTGTACCAGTTGAAAACTTGTTTATTTCCATTTTAAATGGCACCATGTTTGTAAAGAATATGCATTCAAGGGATGAACAGCAGAGCTGAGTATATGGCTCGTGCCAAGGTCTGAACAATATGGACAAAATTTCACATCCCCACATCTCAATATATATATAATATGATTACTTGGTCCGAGCTCTCCTTAGGATGTTTGTCATTGGTTGGCTACAGGTGTAGATCTACAGCAAGCATGGAATGAGGTTTGTGATTGGCCGGCCTTAGCTGTACATGCAGAGAGGCAGGGAAAATCTCTACCATAGACTTTGCGATACAAATATCTCAGATGATAATATCTGGATCACGATACAATAATGATGTATTTTTCAGCCCTGGTTGTGCCCATCAAAAATTTGCCAACTCTTCTTTGCCAATGCCAAACAGCTTGTTCTGCAACAAATAAATAATCAACCAAATACAAATCAACTTAATTTGATGGTTTGGACAAGACGCATTCTCACAGTTGATGGTCTGCAACTAAAGCGACATGGCAAAAAGTGTAGCTAGATGCTTTATTCAGGTTTTATTTTTGGGGGGGTAAACGTTTGTTTTCTCTTCATTGATAGAGAATATGAGGACATATTATAAATTCCTGGAACTGACAGACATTTGTGAAGCAACATTAACCATGATAACAGAATTTAATCCTGTCACTGTTAAGATTTGATATTATCTTGGATGTGTGATTACTGTCTGCAGACAATATTTGTTTATTGTTTAAGCTGCCCTTGTCAGCGCTGGTATCAGCTACAATTAGCCCGTTAGGCCGTCATATTTAAACCTGATTTAGATAAAAACTGGGCAAATAAATCAATTAAATAGGTGTTTTGTTTTCATTGGAGCTTTTAGTCAGTAATCCATCAATCATGAAATCGCTGGTTGATCATTGCCAGTGGTATGGATAACCTCATGATGAGCAGAACTTAAAGGCACAACCCAGCTCTTCAGAATTGTGGATAATGGTTTGTTTTCACCTACTGTTTATACACTGATGCAATTTTCTTTAGATTTTTTGTTTTGCATTACTTCTTCCTGTGGGATGTGGGTACTCTGACTGTAAATTGTTGCCTGTAGTATACTCTCACCTTTTGAAATACCACTACATGACTTACAAACAGCTCATTGCTGAGCTTTTTCAGAGATCAACAGGTGCGTAACAGAAAAAGATGTCTTTTCTGACTCTGAATCATTTTCTGAGATATGACAGAAATAAATTGTTGAAGAATCACTTTAATGAGAGCTTTGGGTTGAGATTTTATTGTTTTTAATGTATCATAGGTTAGTGCAACATTAAAACTTCACCAAAAAGCATGCATCAGTGAGCTTTACTATATACTTCAGATCAGGGAGAAAAAAAACTGCGTTTAAAGTCCAGTCAGCGTGAACTTCTTTATTATATCAGCAGCCGCAATAATTTGAGCTGTGCATCTTATTCTAGCAGCCCATCAGCTGAATTGCAGTTTCACAAAGTGAATGAAGAGGACTGGGGAACACAGAGAGGAGAGCAGGAGTCTAATAAATGAATGATAGCACGAATAAAACACGGACTGCGGACATATGACGTGAAGTATGACGTTCAGAAAATTTCCAGAGGTGTTGGCTGCCAATTTAAAAAGTTGCAATGAAACATGTGTCTCTGTCTTGAATGTGTCAATAACCCTCGTCTATTAGACACTGATTGGATCAAACAAAGCCACAGATGACATAAAGCATGCATGTCTGATCAAATCTAACCCGGTGATATCTGCTTCAGCTCTCTCTCTGCTCCACACGCGCACAGATCGATACTCAATTACCGTGAATCAACATCGGATGCAGACGTGCTCTCATCGACCTTGGAGCAGACACGGCTACCGTTAGCTTAGCTTAGCATTTTTTTGCAGATCCGCTCTCCCTGCACCGACAGCCAAACGCTGCCTCACAACACACAGCACAGACATGGAGCTCCTGATCCCACCCCACGGGGCCGAGTTCACTGAATCATGCTCCAAGTAAACACTTTAAACAGGCGGTGAAAGGGGACATACCCTCCGCCAGTCCCGAAGGTAGATAGGGAAAATCTTCTGTCTGCATCGCCACAGCCATCGTTTCTGCTGGTTCGCAACCTGCGGCGTCCTGCGCGCATGCGCAAAAGTTATGCACAAAAGAGGGGACAGAATACTTCTTATTCATTTCTACTGTAAAAATACATCTGAAAAAAAGAGGAACCCGGCCTCATGGAAATCCTGCATGAATACACAAAGATATTCAGAGACGACAAAGTAGCTTAAAAACCCATACTTTTGTTCAAACACTCCTTTTCTGTCTGAAGTCAAAAAATCTATATTATAAGCATAAATAGAAGCACATTTCTCCCACTTCAAAACAGAAAAATTAAAAACTGGCTCATCTCATGATGGCATTTTTTTCACCCACATAAAGTCAAATTAACCTCTCAAGACCTTGCGTCCACATTTCTGCCTCTCAGACTCATGAAACTTTATTTTTTAATATTTTAATCTCTCAGCCACATTTAGGTACACTTCCCACGTCATCTTTTGGTGATATCATAACTCTACACTCATTTCAGAGAGATAAAAAAGTGTAGTGCATTCAAAGATTTTCTCCAAATGATGGTGCAGGACAATCAAAGACAGTAAATACAGACTGCTGAAGTTAAAAAAAAAAAAAAAAACCTGTTGTAACTTAAAACATTGTCTGATATTATTGTTCAGTTAAGTCTCTCCTTATATGATCCTGATACATTTCAGATCAATTACAGTGATAAGCTCTGAGGATGTTTAATCAAGTGTACATGGCAGAAATGTGCCAAAACAGCCAATCAGAATCAAATTTTTCCTGACACACCTGCTCCATATGTTGCGAGCAGAGTGAAAAAAAAAAAACAGAGCGTGGAGCTAAATAAAGAGTTGAGGGCAGCAAATGTGATGTCATTCGGCCTGACTCCCTGTTACTTTAAAGAGTGTCTTTCGTACAAAGACTCCTGAATGATGTGCTTTAACCATGTGGTGCACCTATTTAAAAGTTATCTACTCCTAAATTCAATGTTTAATGTGGTGGAAGTTCATATTAGCCTGTGTCAGGATATTTTTATTCTACTTTGGGCCTGAAAAAATGTTTTCAATTTTTTTTCCAAACATACACATATTTTTAAAAGTTATAGACAAACGTTTGAGGGTGAAAAAATTCTAATAAAGCTAATGAAATGTAAATTATTCAGTGTTAGAATGGATGAAAGAGTGAAAATGTTTTGCAAAACATAAAAAAGAAAGTTTATTCATGAAATTATCAAAATAAAAAAAATTAAAAAGAAAGAAAGAAAAGAAGTCCAACAAAAAAAAAATCTTAAGTTCACACTGTTTTATGTTGAATGCTCAGTTACAAATATTTGAAAAAAAAAATGGAAAACTTTTTTTTTCATGATTTAAGACAAATTAAAAACACTCAAGAGAAAAATCCTGACACTGACTTTCATAATTCATGCATCAGAGGGTTACTTGTGGCCAAAATTATATTACATCCGTAGTGATAAGAACTACCATAGAGAATAAATGGGAAAAGTTAAGGAAGTTTTGGTTAAAGTTTTGTGGTGGTCCCGCGGGGGAGTGGGGTTCGATTCCCCAATGGGGAATTACCTTTTCATTTTATATAGCCCGAAGTCTTTTTTGTTTGTTTGTTTAATAAGACGGAATGAAATATAGACATACATATTAATTCTATCAGGTTGTCCTTTATTGCTTATCTTTTATTCATTAGTATTAGAAATCAGTATTTTGAACAAAAAGCAGGTTTGATCAGCCTGTAGGAGTCGTATCAGTATTTTTTACAGTGTAAAGTCTCATTTCTGGTTCATGTCCAAGGCTTGGGAACAGGAAGCGGCTGATACAGACAGGAAATCATGTGCTGACCGCGGCGTGTGAAACACCTGCAAAGTGTTTTCACACCTCCCCAGTGTTTCCACACCACATCTATTCCGGGGTCAGTCTTCATATTGTAAATTCATAGAATGTAACCTAAATAAAATATTCACTAATCAATTATCTTTTTTTATATTTATTTATAATTGTCTAACTTTATTTGGCATGGAATCACTGGACATTTTGTGTTTTACTTCTACTTTATGATTTCAGATTAATTCAGATTATAACATTTCATTTTAACTCCAGTGGTTCATTGTTAAGACATCATGATGTTTCCTCTTGTTTTTATTTAAGGGGCTGTGAGGACTCAATAAGTGATCTTGAAAAAGTTTCATCCCTCGATAAATGATTGATTATAATCTAAAACTAAAAATGAGACTATCAGCGCCAAAATAGGTTATTTCTAAATCCTGATTCACAGCTTCCTGATCGTGTCCAGCAGGACAGAACTGATTCACAGCACGCCAAAGCCTCGATGACAACACCACGCAGGCTGAGGAAGTTTGGACCTATCCTCCAGTTTCTGAAGTCAGGAGGAATTAAATAGTAATGAGCATTATTCAGTGTTAGTTCATGAGTTTAAGTTGCTAAGTCGTGGTCAGAGTGGATACTGTGTGGTTTCACAGTTTTTCTCATTTGTTCACACATTTTCTGGTGATTGAGAGATAATCACCACAACATGTAACCCATTAAACAACTCCCTTAACCAATTCTGCTAAACTAAAAACACATTTCCTGCTTTACACTCAAATTACAGTTCCTGAACACACTTTTTTTCAAAACACTTCACACAATTCTCTGAATCTAAGTTTGAATGTAAGGTTTTATTTTGCAGTAGAACTGAGGGGTTTCGCCTATTCTCTGTGTATTTTTTGGAATTGTGTATAGAGTTGAGTGTATGAGGCAAGCTTTCAGAAAATGTGTGTCAGAGGCCGAGGATCATGTTTTACAGTGTGCAGAGCAGTTGTGTTTGTTTGTGTGTGTGTGTTTGTGTGTGTGTGTGTGTGTGTGTGTGTGAGCTCCTAGTTTGTCAATGTGACTCTGCTCATCATGAAGATTGTTCTGCTCTTTTTCCTTCTCTCAGGTCCTCTTTATTTGTTTGTTTTTTGTTTTGATAATTTTTTAAAACATCTCTCTTTTTTTCCCCAATTATTTATACGTTGACTGATAAAAAAGCACTGACTGATTCCTGCTTGTTTACAAGTGAAAAACATCAGTTTTGCTTTTTGTTCTAACCTGTTTCTGCTCCTTTCAACTGAGTTTTGACAGAATTCATGTTGAATATTGTTCTCTCTGTTGTCTCAATTTGATGATAAGTTTGAGGTCAGAGTCAGTAACAACGTCAGGTGGAGCTGTGAAAACTGCTGCAGAAGGACAATTTCCACTGGAAACTGTCGAGGGTTTGTGTTTGATTTGAGGACTTAAGTTTGACTCAGCTTAAACTCTGACTCAGTAAAGTTGACTCATTTCTCACAGGATGAGATGAGACTGAAGGAAACTGTAGATTTAAGGGAGAAAAGATGGAAACATCGAAAATGACAAGTTCATTAAGAAAGGTTTATTTAATCTAAAAGCTGACATTTACAGACTCTGTTTGTGTCTCCACAGTCAGTGAATGCAGCAGCAGCAGCAGATCAGTTGTTGGTCGAGTTGGTGAAAACGTCACTCTGCCCTGTAAATATGACAGAAAGCATCATAGAGCTCTCTCAGTGTGCTGGGGACGAGGAAAGATCCCAAACCCAGGCTGCAGCAACAAGTTGGTTCACACAGATGGAGAAGAGGTGACTCCAGTAAAACCCAGGTTTCAGCTTCTGGGACGACTGGATGAAGGAGACGTTTCTCTGACCATCATGTATCTGACAGAGTCAGATGCTGGACTTTACGGCTGCAGAGTGGAAATAATTGGGTGGTTTAATGATAAAAACATCATGTAGTCCTGACTGTACGAACAGGTGAGAATATACTTCCTCCTCCTCTTTGAAACAGTTGGATATTTTATTTCAGCTTCAGCATCACTAAAATAGGTTGCACTAAGTGTAATGAAAATGTAAATAGTCATGTGATGGGCCAATAACATGAGTGTCCACTAGGGGGCAGTGTCATGTAAAATAATTCTGTAGAGTAGAAACCAGAGCACATATTCACAATATAATTTATTTACATCTAAAAATCTATGTGGTGTGGTTACTGTGTGATTTTAATATCATCCCCTAAAGTAATTAGAGAGTTAAATTTCTGTATCTTTCTTTTGTGTTATGATTTTCAAGTAATCCCAAGCCAGGCTGTGTATTTTTTTTAGCTTCAAAGTGACAGAGGATCATTTTTTACAGCGTGCAGAGCAGTTGTCGTGTGTGTGTGTGTGTGTGTGTGTGTGTGTGTGTGTGTGTGTGTGTGTGTGTGTGTGTGTGTGTGTGTGTGTGTGTGTGTGTGAACGCTTACGTGAGCTCAGAGTTTGTCAGTGTGACTCTGCTCATCATGAAGATCGTTTTGCTCCTCGTCCTCCTCTCAGGTCCTCTTTCTTTCTTTGTTTCATGATTATTTATTTTAGTTTTTTTGTATTTAATTATTTGTACAATAATTGATTTAAAGAATTGACCAAATTTTGTTGATTTTTTAATCTGTCTGTGATATATTTTCATTTTTATTTGGTATTTAGTATCAGTAAAACCAAATAAGTATAAAAACTAAATTTAGTCTTTGTACAGGAAGTTCTGTTTTTAGTGTTATTCGTAAGCTACTAGTTTTAAGTTGTATGTGCAACACTTTTTTTTCTCCCTGCAATGGGTGTTAAGTTGTGGTATCACCTAAAGATGAAGTGGAAAGTCCTTAAATGTGCCTAATAGTTCATGGTTTTAAAAAAGAAGTTTCACGGGTCTGAGAGGCAGAAATGTAAAGTCCACATATGTTTCTCTTAGTATCTCTGACAGGATTCATGTCAATTATTATTTTCTCTGTCATCTCAGTTTGTTGATCAGATTCAAGGGTTTCTGTTGGATCTGAGGACTTTAGTTTGTCTCTCAGCTCAAACTCTGACTCAGTGAAGTTTAGTCTTCTCTCACAGGATGTAATGAGACTGAAGGAAACGGCAGATTTAATTAATCTAAACGCTGATATTTACAGACTCTGTTTGTTTCTCCACAGTCAGTGAATGCAGCAGCAGCAGATCAGTTGTTAGTCGAGTGGGTGAGAGCGTCACTCTGCCCTGTAGTTACAACATTAAGTATCATGGAGCTCTCTCAGTGTGCTGGGGAAGAGGAAAGCTCCCAAACCCAGGCTGCAACAAACAGTTGGTTCACACGGATGGAGAAAAGGTGACTCCAGTAAACTCCAGGTTTCAGCTTCTGGGACGACTGGATGAAGGAGACGTTTCTCTGACCATCATGAACCTGACAGAGTCAGATGCTGGACTTTACGGCTGCAGAGTTTATATAAAGGGCTTGTTTAATGATGCAAAATATCATATAGAGCTGGCTGTACAAACAGGTGAGAACCTTCTCCTCTTTGAAACATTTGGATATTTTATTTCAGCCTCAGCATTACTAAAATAGGTTGCACTAATCGTAGAGCAAATGTAAATGAGAAATGGACCAAAGCAACTGAGAAAAACTGTATGATTTCTTATCCAGCTGCACTGACAACAGCAGGAGCTACAAAAAGGATGATCACAGAGCGGACACACGTCTCTATGGCAGATACAATTACTATTCACACTCACCCTCCCGTCCTTTCCACCAAAAACGGCAAAACAGGTGCATCTCAGTGAATAAGAACATGGTGAAAAGGCAAATAATTTCACAAGCTCAATTTAAAAAAGTGAAACTCTTATACTATATTATTTATGTCTCTCTGCAGGTACGATGACTTCCACAGAGAACGTGAAGGTGAGACTCTATGTGTGAGAAATCACATATTTCAAAAAAATGATATGTATTTTTGTGATATGCTCCACATAGTTTTATTTTTTGTCTTTCTTTTCTTTTTGCATGTTTTGTCTGGTTGAATATTTGTCCCTCCAACAAGCAAAACCAGGTGTTTAAAAGCAACTTGTGATACCAGAGGAAATAGTTCACACTATTCTGAAATCAAATGTTGTCATTTTGGAGAAATAAAATGTCTTTGAATAGTATAAATTGTTGTAATAATAGGATTAAAAAATTAGATTAAAAGACAAAATAAAAGGTTAATAGTCATAATAATAAAATAAATTGTCAAACAATTTTTTAAAAGCCATTACAATGGGTCTAAGAGTTATACTTTTAGATTTTAAAAAATAAAGGTTTTATAAGTGGGATAAAAAGTTTAATAATGAGGATAAAAGTGCTCCAGGAACTACACAGTGCCAGACCCCCCAGGCCTGTTTGATGGTCACGTCTGGCCCATGTACTTGAAACACAAGAACATCAAGGACACAAGGATAAAAGTCAAGTTATTGAGACATAAGGCAAAATATTGCAATGAAAGTCAAAATGATGGGATCAAAATAATGTCACAATAATGATACTAAGGTCAAAATATCAGGGGAGAGACATTAAAGTTATAAAATTGAGTCAAAATAGTGAGATTTATAGCCAAAAAAAATGACACGAAAAGTCAAAATATTGAAATGAAAGTAATTACAACTTGATATAAAGTCACAATAGTGATATCAAGATTTTTTTTAACCTCAGGTCAATCTGTATCAGTCCTTAAAGACGGAATAAACAGGTTAATTAAGAAATCAATATGATGACATAAAAAGTGTAAATTATTAAATAAAAAGTCTTAAATATAAAATACAAAGCCATCATATTCTCTCTCAACAGCAGCCGGATCTGTTTCTGATGTTGGTTCTGCTCGGACTTGACGCTCTGCTCACATCAGCTGTGATCCTCATTAACAGTAAGTTTGAATTAACAGTGCACTATAAAAAAGAGTAGAAGATCAGTAAATATAACCCATACAAATAGTTTAAATCATACCAAACTAATTAAGGTCAGCTAGTGAACTGTATCAGTAAATTTGACCTTCTCTACCTATTTTTAACAGTAAAAATAATTTGGGTAAATTCTTCTTGACCTTATGAAATAGATTTGATGACTAAATACCTATTACAAATGATTAGTATTTACTCATGGTTGTAGTGTATTTAAAAACATCACATTTTACCTTGTGACCATGAGTAAGGAGGGCACACAGTGGACATGAGACCCTGCCAAAAATGGGCGGTATGATATCATTAAATAATGGTATCTCTTTCTGCAGAATTGAAAAAGAGTAAAACAAACTAAGCTGTGGAGCATCGTCAGTCAGTTTATGTCAGGGCAAAGGCAGCCTATGTGACCTATGTGATTCACCCATGTACAGCGGGGTCTCATGTCCACTGTGTGCCCTCCTCACTGGTGGTCACAAGATAAAATGTGATAGTAAATCCTACTCATTTTTAATAGGTATTTAGTAGTCAAAATATTTCATAGGATTAGGAAGAATTTACCCAAATTATTTGAGTATTTAATGGTTTATACATTTAGGTAATATTTGCTTGAAAAAAATGGATACAATTTAACAAAATCAATCCACCGTGAAACAGGACACCTGCTATCTGTGTCTGAGCTTTACGAATCTGACATTTGATGCTTTTCCGTCCCTGCAGTGCAACAGTGGAAGCTTATCAATAAAATGTAAGTTCAATCATCTGACACTTCCAGAGATCTGACTTTTCTTTAAACTTGTGGATTGAGTTGTGTTTATTTTCATGTGTAAATTAATAATGATGAGGTTTCTCTCTGTATTTCAGGCCTCAGCAGGTCAGAACAACCGTTTTCTTCAGCCTGACTCTGTCTGCTCTGCAAGAATCAGCCGTAAAGAACATCGACCAAAGAGACAGAGGAGAGTACGAGACAGTGGAGTATAACATGAACTTACAACCCTGAGACTGTGTTAACCTCCTAACAAATAAATAAATGACTTCATTCATTACAGATTAATTTGAAAGTAATACGTGGAAATGCGATGAGTGAAATCAGCACAAGAGAACGGCTTTTATACTTTTATATTCAACTCTCTGGGTGGCTCCAATTGGCATCCGTGGGGTTTGTCGCAAACACACCCACCATGGCACTAAACTTGAGCAGAAAAAGTTGACACACGTTTGCATGGTTTACAACATTTACCACTGATTCCTCCACTCTCACAATTGATCAACGCTTCTCGACGAGAAGACTGGGTAAAGGTGAACCCACCTGCCCTGATGGTCCTGATTTATCGCAAAGTTCGAAGAGCCTCAGCAGCAGTTTTGGCAATTTAGAAGCTGCCCATCATGGTGGAGTTTGCAGGGCTGTCAACACTCAGACTGATGTGATACGCAAACTCATTTGCAAGCAGGACGAGATTTCTGGACTCTTTGGGTGGATGCTAACTTGGAGAGGTCGTCAGCTCGGCTCGGCTGTAAGGGGCGACCAAAATAGGACGTTTTGGACGCCACATATGAGAGAAACCAGTGAAGCTTAATACTGTGGTGCATAGTGGTCACTACAGTGGACACCTAATTAAAAGTTATTCACTCCTAAATTCAATGGTTCATGTGGTGGAAATTCATATTAGCCTGTGTCAGGATATTTTCATTCTTCTTAGGGCCTGAAAAATGTTTTCAATTTTTTTTCCATACATATTTTTAAAAATGTTAAAGACAAACATTTGAGGGTGAAAAAGCTTATAAACTATAAATTATTCAGTGTGGATTAAAGAGAGTTAAAATGCTTTGCAAAGCATTAAAAAAAAAGAGTATTCATGAAATTACCAAAAAAAAGAGAGAAAAGAAAAGAAGTCAAACAAAAAAAAACTCATATTTACATCGCACTGTTTTATGTTGAATGTTCTGTAACAAATATTTGAAGCAAAAAATGGATCACCTTTTTCCATGATTTAAGACAAATAAAAACACCCAGAGGTAAAATCCTGACACTGACTTTCATAATTCATGCATCAGAGGGTTAAGGTGGATGGAAAATTATTGAGTCTTTCTGACCCAAACACATCTGACCTTCTCTTATTTGAGCCCTGTGTCGGCCTCGAAAGGCTGATAAGTTCGCAATTTTCAGAGATTTTTATTCAGATGGAAGCTTCACCCCCCTTCCCCCCATCCCCTGTCCTCCTGTGAACTTTGTTCCTGATCAAAACTCTTCAAAGCCGTCTCCACAGCAACAACTGTGGCTTTATCACCATCAGACACTGTTGAGTTTAAACTGGGCGGTGATAAAAGTTCTCTGATCACGCGCCGATGTGAGGCTACATGCACTCCCCTCAGTGTCTTTGCTGTGACCCCTGACCCTTCCCCCTACCACCTGTGTAAGTCTTCAAGTTTTTATTGTTGAAATGGTTTTTATGTTGCTTATGTGCTCAGGTGTTTTTTTTTCCCTAATCCCAAACCGTGCACCCACTTTACATGGGGCCTAGTCTGGTATTTGCTTTTTCCCCCCTCTTCCTTCCTGTTGTACTCTGTCGTATCCCCCTGTTATGTCACTGTCTTTTTGTTTCCACTTATGTCTCCATGTAACTGCTACATAAGGAAGAGGTTAATTTCTAATTTTTTTCAGTCATATTTCAGGATGTGAGTGAAACTTCAGGCTTTTTGATGTTTGCATTATGGTTTGTGAGGCGTCTATGCATCAATCCATTTTAGACCAGTTCCAGATGGGCCAATAATGTGAGTGTCCACTGGGAGGCAGTGTCATGTAAAATAATTCTGTAGAGGAGACACCAGAGCACATATTCACAATATAATTTATTTACATCTAAAAACCTTTTGTTTCTTTCTTTGATGCTCAGGGACATCTGACCTGTTGTCTGGTTTCTAGAGTCAGGAGCGATTAAGTGGTGGTTGTTCAAGCATTAATCAATTTTAGTTCGAGATTTTCAGACAGTTGCTGAGTCCTGGTCAGTGATGTGTGGTTACTGTGTGATTTTAATATCATCCCTTAAAGTAATTGGAGGGTTAAATTTCTGTTTCTTTCTTTTGTGTTTTAATTTTCAAATAATCTCAAGCCAGGCTGCTTCTTTTTTAGCTTCAAAGTGACAGAAGATCATTTTTTACAGCGTGCAGAGCAGTTGTGGTGTGTGGTGTATAGTGCGTGTGCCTGTGTGTGTGTGTGTGTGTGTGTGTGTGTGTGTGTGTGTGTGTGTGTGTGTGTGTGTATGTGGTGTATGTGTGTTACTGAACACTTGCGTGAGCTCAGAGTTTGTCAGTGTGACTCTGCTCATCATGAAGATCGTTTTGCTCCTCGTCCTCCTCTCAGGTCCTCTTTCTTTCTTTCTTTGATCCATGAATATTTATTTAAGTGTTTTTGTTTTTAATTATTTGTTCAATAATTGATTGAAAGAATTGACAAAGTTTTGTTCTTGTTTTTGTAATCTATCTGTGATTTTTTAATTTTCCTTGCTTTTCAGGATCAGTGAGTCCAAATAAGTATAAAAACTAAATTTAGTCTTTGTACAGGAAGTTATGTTTTTAGTGTTATTCGTAAGCTACTAGTTTTAAGTTGTATGTGCAACACTTTTTTTTCTCCCTGCAATGGGTGTTAAGTTGTGGTATCACCTAAAGATGAAGTGGAAAGTCCTTAAATGTGCCTAATAGTTCAAAGTTTTAAAAAAGAAGTTTCACAGGTCTGAGAGGCAGAAATGTGATATCTACGTATGTTTCTCTTAGTATCTCTGACAGGATTCATGTCAATTATTATTCTCTATGTCATCTCAGTTTGTTGATCAGTTTTGAGGGCTTCTATTTGATTTGAGGACTTAAGTTTGTCTCTCAGCTCAAACTCTGACTCAGTGAAGTTGAGTCTTCTCTCACACAGGATGAGCCCGACGGAAACTGCAGATTTAAGAGATAAATGACAGAAAACTAAACTCTGAAGAGCCCATTAAGAAAGGTTTAATTAATCTAAACGCTGATATTTACAGACTCTGTTTGTGTCTCCACAGTCAGTGAATGCAGCAGCAGATCAGTTGTTGGTCGAGTTGGTGAAAACGTCACTCTGCCCTGTAAATATGACAGAAAGCATCATGGAGCTCTCTCAGTGTGCTGGGGAAGAGGAGAAATCCCAAGCTCAGGCTGCAACCAACAGTTGGTTCACACAGATGGAAAAAAGGTGACTCCAGTAAACTCCA
Source organism: Thalassoma bifasciatum (assembly GCA_008086565.1). NCBI lineage: Eukaryota > Metazoa > Chordata > Actinopteri > Labriformes > Labridae > Thalassoma > Thalassoma bifasciatum. Next base: position 174,624 of record RPOG01001131.1, read on the forward strand.
GGTTTCAGCTTCTGGGACGACTGGATGAAGGAGACGTTTCTCTGACCATCATGAACCTGACAGAGGCAGATACTGGACGCTACGGCTGCAGAGTGGAAATAGTTGGGTGGTTTAATGATAAAAAACATCATGTAGACCTGACTGTACAAATAGGTGAGAATATACTTCCTCCTCCTCTTTGAAATACTTGAATGTTTTATTTCATCTTCAGCTTCAGCAGCTGTATCTCAGTTTGTCACTCATAAACTGTCAGTGTCATAGTGAAATCTGTGATATCAAACACAGAGTGTGATACTTTCAGTTTGATGAGGTTACTCTTAAACAGCAGCACAACTGGTAAAACTGATCAGCTCTAAAGAGTCAAGTCAACAGAAACAGCGAAGCAATTAAAGTCCTGACCAGGTGGTTTGATCTGGAGCTGAAGGACAGAAGCGACTGTAACTGCAGTTCTCTGAGTATCCACTAGAGTTTGTCTCCAGCAGTGAGCCGGTCCCCATAGAGCCCCATGTTAAAAAAATCATCATGTTTTTGCTTTAATATCTTGAAATAAGATGTTTATTAAGGCCTTGTTGGGTGAAAATGGCTCATTAAGTGCTTTTAAGTTCAGTTTTTTTAATTGAGGGGCGCGGCCTCTTTCACTCACTACTAGAAGCAGCTTGGTGTCTCCTGATGTTACATTTCAGCTACTGCCTCTTTAAGAAAGTTCAAAGCCTTCTGGAACTCAGTGTTCCGGAACTTCACATTCTAGAATCTTCCAACGAAACCGCACATGATTTTTTTACATTTAGGCCTGTCGTCCACACTAAACTGCAGTTTAAGTCACTAAAAAAAACCCTCTATCTTTTCTGAAAGATCTGAAAAAGTGAAGATTTTGGAAAACTCTGGTTTTGCCGTTTCATGTAAAAGCCGGTAACCAGAGCATTAATGCTTTGGGCATGTTAGTTTTAACATTGATGCAAACAACTCTTGCTGGCCTTATTTAAATCTCTGATAGAATAAGCAGAATGACACAGATTCATTCTGATTGGCTTGCACAAGTTTTCAAGTGTGAAAACACTGCCCCCTATGGGTTTGGCATGCTCAGAGCTGCAGGTTTTTGACAGTTTTGCCTGGACGATTTTTTTTTTGGTTAACAATCAGGCGTGGAAAATAGTATTCTAAATAAACAAATGAGGGGAAATGTTTGTTTTCGAAAAAACCAGACTATGCGTGTACGAGACCTATGGTTGAAAGAACAGGGATTTAGGGGGCGTGGCCTCTTTTACTGACAGGTGGGTGCCTCAAACTTCAGGTTTCATTCCAAATGTTTAAAAACAACATCTGGGGCGCAGATGGCCAAATGGATGTGGTCGTGCACCATGAGGGTCGCCCTCGAACGGGTTGGCCGGGTTGGAATCCTACCTGTGGCCTGTTTCCCGCATGTCACTCCCCACTCTCTCCCCTTTCCAACTCTGTCCACTGCCTTCTCTCCTCTATCCAATTAAAAAAAAAAAACATCAGGTGTTGCCCTGGCTACGTCCATTACTTATACAATCTCTGGTTTTCTGTTACAGCGGCACAGACGACCACCAAGACGTCGAGATACTCAGAGACGACTACAGAACCAACACAGACAAAAACATCATGTAAGTTCAGATATGTTTCCCAGCTTTTATGAGTCTGTTTTTATATTTATCTCATCGATGACGTCATGATGCTGAAGTAGCTGCTCTAAAAACATCTGCTTTCACTTCCTGCATCCTCAGATCAGCTGACCTCCACAGAGACAGCGTTTACTTCCTCAGCCACAGGAATGGTGACAGAGGTGAGACGCTTTCACTTCCTGTTTGAAAAAAGAAACATGTGATAGTGAGACCTGATTTACCCCATGAGAGTCAGCCGACTGGTGCAAACGGGTGTGAACTTCATGAACAGAACCCGTTCTCATGTACACCCATATAATGACACTTTTTTTTGGATTGTTTTTTGGTTTTATATGTACGGTGGCCTGTTGCATTCACATTGAAAAAAAAATCATCCTGATTTTACAAGATAGTATCAGGTTCAGGTTTCTTCTCAAAGAGGACAAACTGATAAAAATATCATCTATACTCCTTAAAGACACAAGTGTCCCCCAATGTTTCAAACCCACAGACAAATAAAGCTGAATAAGATTTAACAGGTGAAACATGTTTCTTCATCGAGACGACGATTAAAGATTTTAATGAAATCCTTTACTTTTAAAATTCCTGTTTTTATGAGATAATATCTCATAAAAACAGGAATATCAAATATAAATTTAAATCGTTCTTTTCTCTTTTAGACACAAAGACTTGCTTGGATTTCATTTTTGCAGTGTGGTGATTAAGATTTGTAAAAAGTTGGCTTTCATCAGTGCAGCAACAAAATATGCTAACACTGAAAGCTTTTTTGTGTGTGTGTGTGTGTGTGTGTGTGTGTGTGTGTGTGATACAGCAGCAGGAGAGCAGCAGTGTGACGCTTATCCTGGTCTTGGTTCTGTTCGTGTTTCTGGCTTTAGTCTCAGCAGGAGGAATCCTCTTCATCAGTAAGTAACGTCCAAACACTTTGTCCTCGTTTTATTCTTACACCTGTCAACACCTCTTCTTCTCTTCTCAGTCCTCACCAGTCTCACGCATATGCATTTGCCTTCATTTTTGTCCTCAGCCTGTCGTCTTTTTGTCTTCACCTCTTACCCCAAGTCTTTGATACATCCAGTCAATCATGTCACCACTTCCAAATCCAAATATTTGTCCTCATTCCATCTAAGAGTTTTTCCTAACACCTCTACTTTTCTTGTCCTCATATTAGTCTCCACATCTTCCTTCAGCCCTTTCCTCACATCTCTCTCCACACTTCCTTCATATCAGCAGTCATCATGTCTTTTCCCACCTGTTCCCACATCACAATTCTATTTACCTGTACTCATTTATCCCCACAGGTGCGTCCTCATTCGTCCTTCACTTTTCTTTCTCCATTCTTCATCTCAGTCCCACTCTTTGTCCTCTTAGTATAGATACCTTACTTCTTCATGTTTGTTTTATATTTATCTTCTGATCACATCCTTCAGTGTCCTTATTTCTGTCTCTGTGAGATGTAACACAGACACCAAAGTCAACGCTGCATTCAGCTTAAAACATCTTCTGTAATATTGAATAGGACATGTGGTCAGCCATGTTGGAGGTCACATGACTGTGTTTCAGTTTGGTTTGACCGACTTTCACATATAGAGGCACTATAGAATAGATCAGGGTCTCAAAGATGCGCACACATTTATGCAACAGAAGCCAAAACGAGGTTAGCATTCTTTAAACACCACATTAAAACTGTAAGAAGTGTAAAATGTCAGAAGTAACAGAAACGATACTTATCGCAGAGTCAACTTCTGTTCAGTTTTGACTGTTACAGAGCTACTGGTGTTTTGCAGATAAATGTGACCGTGCTAACTGACAACTTTGATCTTGCCATATGTCATGTGTCACAAATTAACAGGGTCGCACTTTACTCTGAAACACCAGTGATGTCTGTTTTCTTTATCCAACCTTAGTTGTCCAGGCTTAACCACAGACATTAACTGCTGATACTCTAAATCCAGATTTTACTTTGGGTTTTTAGTGAAAAAGTTGGTTTCAGACTGAAACCAGCGGTCTGTGTGCTTGTCTTTGTTTTATGAGATCACCATTTAATTATCGTCATATCTTGATATTTCATCGTTTGGTAAGTGTCCACAAATAATGTAGCCATATAAACACAGAGTGACTTATGTTTTTAAACTCCTCTCTGAGGAACACGCTGGATTTCTCCTCTAAAAACTTCTGTCCACTTTTTGATGTCTGCTTTATACTCACTCATATCTCATGAAATTAGAATTTCTGTACCATTCGTCAAAGTGATGATTCTTAGTTAAAAATTGTGTTTTTTGGAGGTTCACCCCCTCACATAGCCCTAGTTTATACAACCTTCGTTCAGATTCTTTACTTTATTCAGACTTTTCTTTGGTAAATTTAATTTCCTTCTGGTTCATTTCTGCTTTTCTTTGTGTCTCTGCAGCGATGAGATGGAGGCGACTCAAAACGTAAGTTTCATCACATATCTTTGTCCCACTTTCTTGATTATTCTATTTAAAGTGTCTCGTCAGTCGAACAGCTCATTGACTCCAACAGAAGGAGATGTGATTGACTGAGGCTTGTGGAAAAAAGTTCAAGTTTCCTCTTTAACGAGAAATCATGACTCAGCTTTTTCACAAGTCGTCAGGTTTTCCTCGAGCTCTCGTCTCTTGATGAGTCCACTCCCTGTGAATCGTCATTTTCACGCCATGAGTTTCTCATGCAGCGATGAAGTGCCCACAAACCACAAAACCTCAGAGGACTTCAGCAGGGATAGAAACTCAGGATTTACATTAAACCTCTTCATTACGATACCTGAAGTAACCAGCCGCTCTTTGTTCACACGGGGGAAAAAGTGCTGACATATTCCTCGTTACCAGTTTACCCCTGCTCCAAGTTTTGACGATGAGCTAAACTAACAAATCTTGTTGTTCAGCTTTTCTTATGAAAGTGTTTGGTGTGTGAGGTTTATGGCTTTCAGAACTCGAAAAAGATAAAGTCATAAAGTTTACTCCTTTACATATTTTTCACAGTAGTTCACAGTCTCAAAACCAAGACCCTGACTGACCTGATTAGAAACTGAATGTTGCTGATACGCTGACTGCAGCAGGTTTCATTTTACTGAAGTAGACCATATGAGACGCATAAAAGGAGAGAGATTACACCCTTGAGGTTTCCTCTGCTGATGATGTGACATTAAAAGAGCGACAAGGAGACGATCGGACAGCGATTCACAGCACGCTCACTAAAATGTCAAAACGCAACCGTTGAATTCACGAGAGGGGGGATTGAAGACCACATGAACATAAACCTGAACCACAGCTCAGTTCTCACTAGCAACAGGAGGAAACGCATCAGTCTGCAACAACAGAGAGACGCTGAAAAAGATGGGGGGGGCTGACAGGAAATTTCAGCATCTTGTTTTTGTTTGTTTACTCAATTGAAAAAAATCTAATTGAGTCTCAATTTTTGAATATGGTTTACGGGTGGATCAGTGAATAGTGAACCAAATTAATACAAAAGCTTAAGCAAACAAAACCTTGTTCATTTTTTTTCCAAGATAGTTCTTAAGACCAACAGATCAGAGTATTTTTTCTGCCATGAAGTGCAGCAGTTTTAGGAAAGAACAACCCAGAATCAGTTTCAGAGATTCACGTCAACTATACAGTTGGGCCTAAAAGTTTACACCCTTCCAGCAGAATTTCTGATTTTTTGGCATTTACTCAGAAAATGTGAATGAAAACACAAAAACGTTTCTGTCATTCATGGTTTGAGGTTGGGTGAAGACATTTATTAACAAACAACTGTGTTTACTCTTTTTAAATCATAATGACAACAGAAACTTCAGAAATGATCCTGTTCATTTTTTTTATACACACACTGATTACAAGCACATAGATCACAGGTGAGCTTGGTTACCTTTAGTCGACATTCAAACACATTTGTGTTATTTTTTGTGTGTTTATCAGGACAAAACCACCAGAGTTGTATTAAATTCTTAACAGGGTCATTTTTGAAGTTTCTGTTGTCATTATGATTTAAAAAGTGTAAACTACTTTTCTTTTTCTTTTTCCTATTTCTGAAAAAAGGCAAAAAAAAAATCAGAAATTCTGCTGGGGTGTGTAAACGTTTGGGACAGCTGTAAATGACCTTCTGTAAACTCAAC